>APFE030869395.1:0-10800 GCA_000404065.3 Pinus taeda | reverse complement strand
AAAGCGCCGACAAAAGGAATTGTGGGTTAAACCCAAAGTAACCAAAGGAACATGTGGGTTTGGTTATATATGCGGGAATAAGAATTAATGACGGGTTATAAGGGTTAAATGGGTTCTGATTATAAATGGATGAAGGTTATAAGTTTTTATAGAGTTTCGATAGGAAGGGTTTAAAAGCAAGGCTTTAAATAAAGCCACATACGAAGGATAATGGTTGATTTAAGTCCGATAGATGCATATTGAATGGAGGACTACTATGTTGGGGTTTAATGAACCATAAAGAATAGGAACTGATGGATGGGCCTTTAACCTTAAGAATTGAAGATTTAACTCCTTAGTGAGTTAAAATTCCTGGGACAGATCAGATATGTGCATAATCCATGCATACTGTTGGTAAAGTAGGGGTAACCTTGCGTCAATATGTGAACTAAATAGGTTATGAAAAAAGGACTTCTAGATAAATTATAATGGTTTGATAGTAGGATAAGAGTAAAAATGTGAAAATATTTAGACAAGGCACGGTCAAAATTTTGTGTGGCTATACACAACATATTTTGTACACAATTTATTTTGTGTGTAAGTTCATTGATGACCTGTTACTAAGTTAGTAAAAGACTACCAATTTAGTAAGAGATGGAAATTACACTTTTTCAAGGATTTATGATTAAATGAGTGGAGAGACTTTATTTCCAAGTACTAATGACCCATCACTAAAGTAGTGGAGAAGTGACGTTATAAATGTTGCATTAAAAGGGGAATATATATATATATATAATTATAGTAATATATTATTATATATAATATATATATATATATATATGGATGGATATATTTTACTAGAAACTATTTTCAATTTTGAGAAAAAAATGACTCTTGTTAGTGACAATTTAAACTAACCTTCAAATATATATATATATGTTTACTAAATTTTTGAAGAAACTCATAGAAATCTACATTTACAAAATCTAATGAGCATTATTTCAAAAATATTTAAAAACCCATAATTAATAAAATAAAGAAGTACAATATTAATATTTTGTGTGTGAATATATAGATATTGTTATCAAAATATTAATATAGATTTAAGTAGATTAACAATTATTAGTTGAATTTATGGGTACTCACAAAAATTTACGTTAAACGTATATTTATAAGATATAATGAATATGAATTAAAAAATAGTGCAAAAACCCATAATCATTAAAATAAAATAGTAAAATATTAGTAGCTTTGTGTTGAAGTATATAAATATTGTAAAATATATTTTAAAATATTAACATTTTTGTGTATGTATGCAGAGTCTAAATTTAGACGAAATAGTCTTTTTCACCGAAATTCACCAAAATTAGACAATACATTTTCAAGAATTTTTGTTGTATAAAATACACTTTTGAATGCATAAATGTATTCAACACAGTCGAAAACCCACCAGAGTTCGCCAAAATCACTCAAATTGCATAATTGGTCACTAGTTTGAAATGGTTCAAGATAGTGAGAATATGTTGGGTAGAGGGCCTTGATAAAGGCCATGAGAGTAATGTATATATTCATATCAACAACATCATCTTTTCATGCATGATGGATTTAATTTTGAATGTGAAAGCCATGGGATCATTACCCTTCAACTATAGATTAAAGAGATTTAACTATAATTGAATTATCTCCAATTTTGAATATGAATCATAAAAATATTTCAACTTCTTCAAGTCACACCAATAATATTTTATAGACCTAATGTGATGACTCACCTCTTTATTTACAAAAGAAATAACCAAGGAAGATGATTTCTTATATTTATTTGTTCATGCCACAAGATTTTTATCTATTGTAGGTTTGATAGTTGAAATATATGCATCACAAATGCGATAATAAAAATAATTAAAGATCAAAGTGTTCTCAATATTTCTTTACCATTATAGATAATTTTCTCCACTAAGAACCACACCAAAAATTGAGACAAGAGATGCATTTCCAAAAAAAAATCACTTTGAAACTATAAGTAATGCCCATGCCAAAATGATTTCCAAGACTGGCTATGTTGGTTTACTATAGGTTTTTCAAACCACATGCACTAGAAAATTCAAATAAAGAACATGGAATCCTAGCTTCAAAACATTCAATGTGCACTTTTGTATAAGAAAACATAGACAAGTTGACCCAGTATTAATTCAATAATCGTGCTACTCATTTAATTGCTAAGGTAAAAAATGTAAGTCACTTATTTAAAGGAATGACAAAAGGATGAGGAAATCGATTAGACAAAATTAGAAGTCAACTCAACAAGGTATTAAAATGGCCAACAATCAATCATGTAATCCCATGGAGAGAAAGAGAGAGTCTCCTAGCTTGTGTGAGGATTATGTGGTTGCCGTATAACCTTTGGGTGAGAGAGAAATATATAGGAAGATGAAAATGACCTATGGAAAATGAAAAATCACCCAACTAAGGGAAATCAACCAAACCATAGTGTGAAATTGTCAAGGAAAGGGAAAATGGGCCATGTGTAAAGATAATTTGACTAATATAAGTAATTAAATTGTTGAGAGTTTAGGTGGAGTCAACCGATGGTCAAAGAGAAAAGGGAAGACATGTAACATGCATTAGATGGTTGTGTGCAACTTGTAAGGGAAGGAAACATTGCCAACGTTGAGTATGGTCGATTGGAAAGGGAAAAATTCCATCTAGGAATACCAATTTGAATCGATGAGTGAGAAGGGTGATTTATAAGTGAGAGAAATGATCCAACAACCATGAAAACCTAATTTATCATCTATATAAAATTTTGCAGTAGATAAATTTTAATAGCCATATATCTCAGACTTCAAAAGGAAATGGATGATGGACGTTCTAGAGCTATTGAGAAAAAATGAAACAACCAATATTAAAGACCATTGAGCTATCTAAGAGCACCAATACTCCAATACCACTTACAAACCTTGAATAACTCCAATATTGAATGTATTTTATTAATGTGGGTGACATATTAATATATTGAGGCATTACCTTTGGTTTCATTCTCAAAGAGTTATGCTGACTATTGTTTTTCACATATGACTTTTCATATTTCTCCTAAACGAGTAGCAATAATATTTACAATAGATAACAATCCCTATTTTTAGGTATCTAACAAGAGATGGTTTATTTAGAAGAACATAATTCATCAAAATATAAAGGACATGGTCCATTGGAAGTATGATGGCCAACAAATATAAATACCAATAATGGTGTTGTATCTCATTACAATTTGATTTGACATGGAACAAGATATCTAATGAAACAAGCATTCAAAGAAAAAGACCTGTCATTTAAGTAATGGAAATGACTTTAAGAAATAGTTAGGATAGAGGATCCACATGATAGACATGTCTTGAGAAGGAAAACTAGAGTGAAAAGAAATACAAGAAGAGAATGTTAGTAGGTAAGTCCAAATATGTATATAATTGAGAAGTCAAGGTATAACCCAATAATTTATATAGGAAAAATAAAATATTTTCTTCAAATTTTATAATTAAACCTACATATGTTAATGGATATAAAACCCTTGGTTGTTGTGATGGATATAGAAAACCAACAAAATAAATAAAAGAGGTCAATTAATTGATTAAAAAACACTTGAAAAGTTATTAGCCAATATTATTTATTATGTGATGGGATTGATGTGCATAAGACACTATGCTAAAGCTTTAAGGAGGGGCTAAACGAAGTAACTCTAGAAAACAAAGTCTTAAAGAACATGGTGGGAAGTAGTAATAGGGTCCAAATGTGAAAAATAATAATATATATATGATGCAGGATCATTCAGGCCAAGAAAACTCATTGTATTTTAGTAGACATAGGGGTATTGTGTTTTCAAGGAAGTTGGGTTCCTAAGAGTGAATTAAATGTAATTATTAATGTTTTGAGTGATTTTAATGAGAGAAGCTAGAATAGGGAATTAATTGAATATTGTGAGGCTTATTTGTAAATGTTCTCGAATATAGGAGAACACGAGAGATTTAGGATAGTTGCGAGATTGAGGGATTTGAGAATTGATTGTAAATCTTAGATTAGGAGTCAGTTAATGGATTTCGTGATTAGAGAGGAGTTTTGAGAACAAGAAAGAGATTTAGGAATTTTGTTAAGGAATTCATGGATCTGAACCAGGAATTGGTTTTAGAGTCCTTATGTATAAATGTAAGCCTAAATGGAAAAGCCAGAGGTTGGATAGGTTAGAAAGTTAGATAATTAATTGGTTAAGCTAGAGTGTGGAATTTAAGCCTACGAGTTGAGTGTAACAGAGGCCATTGAAATTGAAGATCAGGCCGAAGAGATTCTTTTATGGAAATATTTGTTTGTTAATATAAACAACTCAATTCTGAGTTCGAATGTGTATTTTGAGTGATTGAACGAAAAATGTAATGTGAACCAGAGTCATGTGTAATAAATATATGGAGGTGGAGTCGTGGTGAATATACAGAGGAAGAGAAGAGGCAGAGGGCCAATCAGAGAATCCAAGTGATGCTTTGGAATGATCTAGAGTAAGAATTCACAGTGTTTAAGTTCAAGCAGACGCGAATTAAGTAGCGGAAGAGCCAAGGGACGAAACCCCGAAGAAAACCTGAAAACCATAGAAGACTGAAGAAATGTGAAAAACCCAAGTAAAGAAAGAGGGTGAAGGAATGAAGTGTGGACGAATCATAGCCAATCGATCTTGGTGATCAATGGCCAGGATTAAGTTGCGTAGCACAACATCACAACTGTCGATGATATAACATCAGCAGTCATCGAGAGGAATTTGGCTGAATGTTAATTAAAAGGCGCGGACCCAAACTTTATTAGATTGGGAATTTATAATTCGATCAAGTCCGTGTACCTAGTTAATTGTCGGTCTTGTTGTCATCCTGAAATCGGTTTGAAGCATCAGATCTTCTAAATGCAGATCAACGACGGAGATTTTTAATTCAAGTTTGTTGATCGGGAAGGCTAAGAAACGTCGGATCGAAAGGAGGATCAACGGTGGTGATTGTTAATAAATATCACATCGTAACAAGTAAACGATACTTTTATCGACAGAGGAGTATTGAGGCATGCGATAGGAGCACACTTGTTAGGGAAATGAAGCGCAATTAGTGTTATTTGAAATCTGGAATATATGATCGCATATCATGAAAGCGGAAGGTATTTGTTAATGTGACTGCGAAGGAGAAATTACCTATTGCGATAAAGGTGTAGCCTCGGGAAACGTGTAGAGGCCATACCAAAGGCAAAAAGGAATGTTTTGAATGTATTTCCTTTGTAAATGGTTATAAAAGGAACTAAAGCACTGATAGAAGGAATTGTGGGTTTTACCCAAATTAACCAAAGGACACATGTGGCATTGGTTATATATGCCAGAATAAGAATTAATTAAGGGTTATAAGCGTTAAATGAGTTCCGCTTGTAAATGGATGAAGGTTATAAGGTTTTATAATGTTCCGATAGTCCCAATAGGAAGGGTTTAAAAGAAAGGCTTTAAATAAAGCCACATACGAAGGATAAGGGGTGATTTAAGTACAATAGATACATATTGAATGGAGGATTGGACTATGTTGGGGTTTAATAAACCATAAAGCATAGGAACTAATGGATGGGCCTTTAACCTTAAGAATTGAAGATTTAACTCCTTAGTGAGTTAAAATTCCCGGGAAAGATCATATATGTGCATAATCCATGCATACTATGGGTAAAGTAGGGGTAACCCTGTGTCATTTATTATCAGAGCATAATTGTTATTGGAACAATTGATAGCAAAACATAATAAGGGAATTATGTAGAAAAGGACTTAGAACAGAGTTGTGCTTTAAGATGTGTATGTAGGCAAGGGAGATCAAATTTTAATCTGATAAATAATAGGCACACAGAGATAAAGTACAACAGAATTTGCAGATGCAAGAAAAGGAGGACAATCCACTCAAAGTATAGGTAAATTGTGGAACAAGATCATGTAGAGACCTTGGAGGTGAGATGACATGTTTTGTTTGATTTGATTTGAAGATGGAAGAGTTAGGTTTATATTGGTGCATAGGTAACAGCATAAGGAGGTGAGAAGATTGTAGCAGATCACAAAAGCAATTCCACAAAAGGATGTGGGTAGAATTCCCAAGGTAATGAAAGAAGCTAGTAAGACTTTCTAACTGAAAGAAGAAGTGGTTAGAACCAAGTATTTCATAGTGATTGAAATACAATAGGACAATTGTGTTCTTAAGGAAGTGCAGATGAGTTGAAGCCTAAAGGAGCAGAGAAGAGTGCTCAAAGGAGGTTCCAGAGGTAGAGAACCAATTGCTTGCCAAAAGACCAAGTACAGAGGAAAGCTTTGTGAGGTAAGTGGCAACAGGGATGAATTGTTGTTGTTGAGGCTTTTGTGGAGCTCATAGTGAATGAGTGAGGAACTCATAGAGATGGAGAAGAAGATGGCTACTGATAGTCATAGTAGAGGTTCTGAGGAAGACCACAACAAAAGAAATATGAAGAAAGAGGATGCCAATGAAAATGACAAGAGGATGAATCAAGAGGAATTTGACAAGAAAATTGCAGAGTTGAAAGAATAACTAGATGTATTGATGAGGATACTAGAGGAAAGCTGGAGAATAGGTTGGGTCTTGAGGAAGAAGTCAGTGAAGTGGCATAAATTGCAAAGAAAGCTACAACAAAGACAAGTAAGGTGGTTGATGGGAAAACTCAGACAAGCTGAGTTGGAAATGGAAGTGTCCATTTGTGAACCAGAGCAGGATGAAGTTCTAGGTGAAGATGAATACTTGAAGACTGAAACTTTAAGTGAGGGCAAAATTTCTGATGATTTTAAATCTGATAATTTGTGTATGTTTACAGGTGAAACATGGAAAGAAGGACAATTTGCTGATATTTTCATAAAGAGGGAAGAAGACAGGCATAATCTAAATTTTGCTTAAAAGAGGAAGTAGGGAAGGATATCAGGCAATCAAGTAAAGGACTTGATGAGATTGAGGAGAAGACCATCGAAATATTTCTAAGTCATGTAAAGGACTTGGAACAAAAGGAGGAATTGGTGATTGAATCATCAGATGATGTCAAGAGGTCTTGTGGTTTTACAACTGATAGGTTATGTATGAATGCAGGTATTGCAGAAGATAAACCATTTTATGGAAATGTCTTGAATGAAGCTGAAAATTGCTAGGTAAAGTATGATGATGACTTTATTTCAAATGAAGATCAAGTTGAGCTATTACAACAAAAGGAGTTCTTAAATTCCATGCTTAATGGAGGAAATATATTCAGTATAGATGAGACAATTGTGTCCTATGGTAGGAAATTTGCTATTGAAGATAATAATGAGGAGTTGATTTTCTTAAATGATCAAAGGGAGAGTGATGGACAAACATCTAAAACTATCAAAGGGATAGAGGATCAGAATTTTATTCCAATAGAGAGTGAAGAAATAGAGTCAATAAGTTATGCTTGTGACAAAGAAGAAGATAGTGAGGATTGTACAGAGGTTTTGGGAGAAATTCCAAATGAGATGGAAAATTTGTGGCAGGAGTGAAGTCTTTTGGAGAAAAGGATAGAAGACCAAAAAGTAAGTATTCAGGTTGTAAAGTCAGAATTGAACGAGAATAAAGAAGTTCACTACAATGGACAGGGATAGAAAGACATCATTAGAATAGATGGTGTGTAGAAGAGACTAGCCAACAGTCTCATGAATTATACTGAGAATTCAAATCAGCATACTGATGTGCTAATAAAGGAGGAGAAAAAAGAGCAGCAAGCTGAATTGTTGCCAAAGAAGGAAAAGGCAAAGAGGCCTTATGTTTTTTATTTTAATAATTGTTTTGTGAGTGCAGGTTTAGCTACAGATGTTGGAAGAAATTTTACACATATGAGTAGCCAAATAAAAATGAAATAAGAAGATTCTATGGAATAATGCAATCCATGGAGCAGAGGTGTTCAATCGCTGGAGAGAATGTTGGGCAGTCATGATTCAATGAAGACAAGGGTAATCTTGACAGAGGGTAAGGATGAAAGGGAGGCAGTCAAGGTAAGTGTAGGAATCAAATCAAGAGTAGAAATAGAAGCAAGAGCAAGAGCAATGTATACAACAAGAGTAAGAGTAGAAGAACAAGTAGTAAACTAGCAACTACAAGTTGAAAGTAACCAACAATAGTTTGAAGAATTGGTGGATAGAAGCAACAACCTAAAGTAGAAGGAAACAAATAACAGTAAGTGGAAAAGTATGGACCAGCACAAGGATGTGTTGGAGATGGAGATTGAAGAATTATGGCAGCTAATGATGAAACGGGCCATAGGGAGAAAAATAATAGCAGCAGGAAGGATGATCAATCAGAGTATGAACCTGACTGACAAGGAGAGGAAGATAGAGCAGAAAACAGCAGAATACAACAACAACAAAGGAGCAAAGAATTTGGGCAGCTAAAAACTAAAATTTGGGACCTTGGAGATTTTCAATCAACTTATGAAGACACATCATCAAGAGATCATGGAAATTTTTTACTTAGGGAGTTTGATGCAGGAGCATTCAGGCCAAGAAAACTCATTGTATTTTCGTAGACATAGGGGTATTGTGTTTTCAAGGAAGTTGGGTTCCTAAGAGTGAATTAAATGTAATTATTAATGTTTTGAGTGATTTTAATGAGAGAAGATAGAATAGGGAATTAATTGAATATTGTGAGGCATATTTGTAAATGTTCTAGAATATACGAGAACACGAGAGATTTAGGATAGTTGAGAGATTGAGGGATTTGAGAATTCATTGTAAATATTAGATTAGGAGTCAGTTCGTGGATTTAGGGATTAGAGAGGAGCTTTAGGAACAAGAAAGAGATTTACGAATTTTGTTAAGGAATTCATGGATCTAAACCAGGAATTGGTTTTAGAGTCCTTATGCATAAATGTAAGCCTAAAAGGCAAAGACAGAGGTTGGATAAGTTGGAAAGTTAGATAATTAGCGGGTTAAGCTATAGTGTGGGATTTAAGCCTACGGGCTAAGTGTGATAGAGGCCACCGACGTTGAAGATTAGGCCAAAGAGATTCTTTTATGTAAATATTTGTTTGTTAATATAAACAACTCAATTCTGAGTTCAAATGTGTATTTCGAGTGATTGAATGATAAATGCAATGTGAACTAGAGTCCTATGTAATAAATATATGTAGGTGGAGTCATGGTGAATATACAGAGGAAGAGAAGGGACAAAGGTTCAATCGGAGAATCCAAGTGATGCTTTGGAATGATTCGAAGTAAGAATTCACAATGTTTAAGTTCAAGCGGATGCGAATTAAGTAGCGGAAAAGCCAAGGGACGAAACCCTGAAGAAAACCCGAAAACCATATAAGACTGAAGAAATGCGTAAAACCCAAGTAAATAAAGAGGGTGAATGAATGAAGTGTGGACGAATCATAGCCATTGGACCTTGGTGATCAATGGCCAGGATTAAATCATGTGTCGCAGCCGTTGATGATATAACATCAACGATCATCGGGCGGAAGTTGGCCAAACGTTAATCAAAAGGCACGAACCCGAACTTTATTAGATTGGGAATTTATAATTCCATCGGGTCTGTGTACCCAGTTAATCGTCAGGCTTGTTGTCATCCCGAAATCGGTGTGAACCACCGGATATTCTAAATGTAGATCAACAACAAAGATTCGTAATGCAAGTTTGTTGATCGGGAAGGGTAAGAACCGTCAGATCGAAAGAAGGATCGATAGTGGTGATTTTCAATAAATATCGCATCGCAACAGGTAAACGATGATTTTATCAGTGGAGGAGTATTAAGGCATGCGATAGGAGCAGTCTCGATAGGGAAATGAAGCACAATTATTGTTATTTGAAATCTGGAATATATGATCACATATCGGGAAAGCGGATGGTATGTGTTAATGTGACTATGAAGGAGCGATTGCCGATTGCGATAAAGGTGTAGCCTCGAGAAATGTGTAGAGGCCGTACCAAAGGGAGAAAGGTATGTTTTGAATGTATTTCCTTTGTAAATGGTTATAAAAGGGATTAAAGCACCAATAGAAGGAATTGTGGGTTAAACTCGAATTAACCAAAGGAACATGTGGGTTTGGTTATATATGTGGGAATAAGAATTAATGACGGGTTATAAGGGTTTAATGAGTTTTGATTATAAATGGATGAAGGTTATAAGGTTTTATAAAGTTCTGATAGTCCCGATAGGAAGGGTTTAAAATCAAGGCTTTAAATAGAGCCACATACGAAGGATAAGGGGTGATTTAAGTTTGATAAATGCATATTGAATGGAGGACTGGACTATGTTGGGGTTTAATGAACCATAAAGAATAGGAACTGATGGATGGGCCTTTAACTTTAAGAATTGAAGATTTAACTCCTTAGTGAGTTAAAATTCCTGGGACAGATCAGATATGTGCATAATCCATGCATACTGTGGGTAAAGTAGGGGTAACCCTGCGTCAATATGTGAACTAGATAGGCTATGAAAAAAGGACTTCTAGATAAATTGTAATGGTTTGATAGTAGGATAAGAGTAAAAATGTTAAAATATTTAGACAAGGCATGGTCAAAATATTGTGTGGCTATACACAACATATTTTGTACACAATTTATTTTGTGTGTAAGTTCATTGATGACCTGTTACTAAGTTAGTAAAAAACTACCAATTTAGTAAGAGATGGAAATTACTCATTTTCAAGGATTTATGATTAAATGAGTGGAGAGACTTTATTTCCAAGTACTAATGACCCATCACTAAAATAGTGGAGAAGTGACATTATAAATGTTGCATTAAAAGGGGAATATATATATATATA
>APFE030869385.1:0-19751 GCA_000404065.3 Pinus taeda | reverse complement strand
GTATCCTCCAGTTTGTCCACTGGAAAAGGTTTGGGAGCCTGAACTGGTGGAACTGTCTTTTCCTGCTTCTGTGCATGGACAACATCCTTGTATGAAAATGCCTTGGTTGAGGATGACTGTCCTACAGCTCCCCCTCTCAAACGAAGGGCAAAAATAATGGGGGAATTTCTCTTAATGTTGTAGAAAGAAAGGGGATAGAGATCCTCAAGTTTTTTACCTTCGTGGAGAAGTCGATGAGCTGCAGAGGGAATCCCCAGCTTGAGTTCTAGAGCATGCTTAAGGTCCTGCACTAGATCCGAAGAGCTTACCCATTGTAGCAGAGTATTTCCAGAGAGGAGCTTGATTTGGATCTTAAACGAGGCAGAAAGATCAGAGTTCCTCTTTCCTCTGCAAACCTGAGACGAGAAGAAGTAGGAGATTTGCTGGGCTATCTTTTTCTGAACTTGCCACAGGGGAAAGAGAGGAGATGATGGGAGATTCCCATCGTCATTGAGTTTGTCGATGCTTTCCGCTCCATAAAGCTTCCAGATGGACCATCCAGGCAGATCCAGGGATCTGAGGAAATTCTGAAGATTAAAAACAGAGTATTGGCTATTCTTGAGGGACAGACGAGGTAGTAATGAGGCTGAGCAACATTCCAGATCATAGAATGTCTTCCTAGTAGCCGCCACCTAAGGAGAAGCGTGAGTATAATCTGCCTGTTCGTCCTTAACAGGGGAGAGAGGGGGGCATTCAGAAGAAAATGGAATACCTGCAATTCACTGAAGAAGGGAGAAGCCGACGCTCTATGGGAGAATCGTGCGTCTCTGCCAACAGCAGAGCCGAGCAGAGGCTAAACGGTGGTCGAAGGAAGGGAGGCTGCGTCAAGGAAGTTAGGGTTCATCGTTCCACCCGACGAAAAAAATTGCTATACCCTCTAATTTTGTGTGAGAAGGATCTATTTTGTAACACTATTATACTAATCATTATCATTATTTAAATCATGTTATTGTTATATTAATAATTTTAATTCATGTTATTACTATATTTCTTGTTTGTTTTATGTTTTATGTTTTACTTTTTGTAACACTATTATACTAATCATTATCATTATTTAAATCATGTTATTGTTATATTAATAATTTTAATTCATGTTATTACTATATTTCTTGTTTGTTTTATGTTTTATGTTTTACTATTTTTAACACTATTTATTATATTAATCACTATGATTATTTAATTCATGTTATTACTATATTGTGTGTTTGTTTTATGTTTTATGTTTTACTATATTATAACACTATTATACTAATAATTATCATCCTTTAACTCATGCTATTACTATATTAATAATCATAATTCATTTTCTTACTATATTATTTATTTGTTTTATGTTTTACTATTTTGTAAGACTATTATACTAATCATTATAATTATATAATTGATGTTATTTTTTTTCCGGAGAAAAAATCAGTACTTTTTATTATAAATATAAAAAGTTTTACATTTTTCGAGTGATCACAGATAAAACTTCTAGACAACAGAAAGTTGTGGAAACCAGAGGTCAAAAAACTGGAAACAAAAAGCATAACAAGACCACAATGATACACAGATCATCGGAAACATGTCTGTCTCGAGGACATAGAAAAACTATAGACACAGTTTTTTGGATCCGAGGACCCCTTTATAAGTTCTGATCATATATAAAATAAAACTAGGGAGGCCACCTCAAGAGGAGGATAAGCAACCTCATACAAAACACTATAGGCACTGTCATGAGAAAGCCATAATTTATATACTTCCGCTGCCGGATGAAAATATAAAACCATGTGAATCGCCCACCAAAAGGCCAGTATGATGGATCCACCAAAGAGATAAATAAACAGTCACGAGCTCGGAAACAGGGGATAAGAAGAAACCATGAAACTCCACGCCGCTGGAAACTGTTGAGTAAGAAATTTTAAAATGAAAAATTTACCCTGAAGAGCACCTGTTATGTATGAGGAGCAAAAGGAGGTTGTAGTGAAGTAACTGACTGCCCCTGCCTTAGTTCTTCGATGGACCAGCTGCCCAAAGTTTGTTGTAGGCCAGCTTTAGAAAGTTGGTCTATTGTAGTGTTTTTATCCCTGTAAATATGGCATAAAGAGAAATTTAGAAAGCGATATTTTAATGACACAATATAATCAAGTATAACCTTCAAAATCTGGTGTTGCCACACAGCATTCCCATTAACCCATTTGACTGCATTCAAAGAATCTCCAAAGATTTGAATTTGTTGTATGTTTACTTTGAATAGACCAACACATGAGGAGGCGCAATGCAGATAACTTGACGAAGTTGTTTGTTCCCTGACCCAAACCCACGGAAGCCTGAATGGAATGATCTTTGTTGAAATGGATGCATATACCAGCTCCTGCTCTGTTATGTTGGGAAGCCCCATCGAAAATAGCCCAGGGGTAGCCTTCATTAATAATTATGGGAGTATCATGGTTTTGATCCTTTTTTTTTCAGGAGGAGGTATGGATGAGTAAATGGCCGCACTGTTAGTGGCAACTGATGATGTAGAAATTTCTAAATCCTGAAATAAACATTTGTTTCTGGCAAGCCACAGACCCCAGAAAAAAATAGGAGGAAGGTTCCTAAGATTTCCATCTGGATTCTTATTCCACCAATTTCTCCACGCCTCATCCATCTGAACAGACTCCCATTGAACTTTTATATTTAGCAGACCAATAAGTTCCCCCCAAATCCTTAAAGAGTCAGGAAAAGATGTGAAAAGATGATTAATAGATTCCCCATCCGATTTGCAAAGGGGGCATCTCCCAGGTCCAATGAAGAACCTGGATTGGAGAATATCCCAGGTAGGGATTTTCCTCTTCAAAATACACCATAAAAAGATCCTAGCTTTCAAAGGACATTTTAGCTTCCACAGATTTTTCGACCACCACTCCGGGGCAGCCCATCCTTTCTTATTCATGAGGAAAGAGTAGCCATCTTCAGGGGAGTACACTCCTGTTTTCCCTTGAGCCCATAACAAAACATCCTGATCATTTTTTATCCTGACATTTGAACGTTGAAGTTCTTCAATAAAAGAGGCCCATTCATTATGCCATCTGATGTTAAGACCAAGGTCCTCGGCACTTTTCCAAGTTTGACCCCAGATAGAATAAGGGCCTACTTTCTCCACCTAGTTAAGAGTGAATATACCTTTGCTGCCCAGGTGTCTCAAGAGACCAGGAGATAGAGCATATGCTGCATTGCATCTGACCCATGGGTCTCTACCAATTCTAACATTTTGCCCATCACCCACTTTCCAAGCCATGCCTTGTTCAATCACAGGGAAGGCCTCAACCGTTGCCTTCCAAATGACAGAGGAATGCTTCGACTTCTTTTCTTGACTTCGAATCCAGTCTTCCAGAGGAACTGGATCAATATACTTTCGTTTAATTACCCTTGTCCAAAGGTTCTCCATCGTGATGAGTCTCCAACCTGACTTAGCATCCAAGGAAAGACTGAATTCAGGGAGCCTCTTGATTCCCCATCCTCCCCATTCTTTTGGCCTGTGTAATGACCCCGGTAACTTGTAATTCTGGAACATTTACTGAGGTAAAAATTGTATGAGTGGTGACTTGTTATCACTAAATGACATTATTTAATTATGAAATGAATATATCAGATTATTTTTACATGTGTATATTCATGAAATGCTGGCAACCTCCTTGAGGAGGATTTTCTATTAAAAGAAAATAAAATCAGTTATGAAACTGAAGTAACTGCTTCTCACCCAAGGAAAAGTCCTGGGAGGAAAACCTCTGGGCTGTTGATGAACAGACAGAGAGAAGAATTCCTGAGAGAAAAAGCAGAGTGAGAAAAGAGGTTAAGTCTGGTAGTGACCAGATAACCTAGCACGGTAGTGCATGAGTCTTGTTGAGTGCTGCATGCCTGCAAGACGGCTCGGGGGGAGAATCCAACGCAAGTGGATCTCAAGGTTGGGAGGATAAGAGCAAACCAGTTGCAGGCGACTTCTGGAAGTAGGAATATCGGTAGCAGGCTACCCAGGTATGCACTTTCTAACCGAGTTATAGAATGAAGAGCAGATACTGAAGGTGAACAGACTAAATCTGTGTTCTTTCCATTGATTAATGGTAGTCATTATAAAATATTAATGTTGTATCAGTGTCATTTTTCATCTGCAATAAAATCTGGTTGTTGGATATAACTTTCCATGGTAAAACCAGACCCTAAGGGGCGGTTTGGCGGTAGGAGAGACCGCAGTAGTTTATTAATTATTAGGAAGGAAATAAAATAGTCAGAGTCTCGGCTACGGAATGGAGCCGAGCTAGGCATTCTGGAAATGTTAGACAAACACCTCATCCTAATGAAAGCATAGTCGTGAACCGGCGCAACAACTCGTGCTTATATATAAACCAAAATGCTGAATAGACATAGAAATATAGCATATCTAAACCACTGTATAAATCACAGAGATATGGCATAGCTGTAACACTGTGTAAACAAAGAGACACGGCATAAGTGCTGTGTGGACCAAGCATTATGCGTATACACAATACTGTGTAAACCCAAGCAAGGTCATTAAATAATAATGCGGTGCGAACTTCAGAAATATTACCAGAAACTAATACTGTGTGAACCAAGTAAATATCATGAAAACGATGTTGTAAATGAGAGATTGGTAAAGAAATGAACACGGCGTAAGCCAGCACACATTAGTAGGATGCCATCACAGGTTTACCTCATAGGTATACAAACCCGAAGTAAGTAGCGAGCATGTAAATACACAGGTTAAACTTTCAGAAAGCTATCTTCGGGTTACCAAAATAATAGAGTACATTAACAGAACCATGAACTAAATGAATGTATATATGTATATCAGACTCCGGCGAATCCCGGTTATGATTGACAGTATACGCGGAAGAAGGGTTGCCTATACATTCATTTACCGAATGCAAGACATACCCTTAAGGCCGCATTAAACCATAAGAAATGTATAAGGGTACAGATGATTCGAATGCATGTAAAGACTAAACCAAACCTATAAAATATCATATTTGCTGTAAATGGAAAAGTATGCCCGACTCATAAACCCTCATGGGTAGTAATGTACAGTAAGCAAAGGAAAACGACATAACAATAATATCATTGGAACAGTAAATCGTTTCATAGAAAACACCGGTAGTTTCAAGCCAGAACAGACCATTAAATATATGACAAATCCCATGAACGCAGAGCAACATTTTCATTTAAATCAAGGTAAACTGATAACAGAGTCTTAAGGGTCCTGTAGAGGATTAAAGAACTCTTATAACCAAAACGAGATAAACAACTGTACCGAATCATTGCAGCTATATGAAACTGTAGATAGCTCAGAGGAAGCATAACAGAGAATATACAAACTTCAATGCACTCATATTATGTCCGTAGACCAAAGTCAATACCAAATATACATCGTATGGACGGCATGAAAGCCATGACTAAACCCTAGCTAAACCCTGACTGTAACCGCAGTACAGGTCCCGGCAAAAGGAGGCCGTCTGCCAAAGTAACCAGGGTTCTGGAAATATTAAGCCGACCTGAGACATGAAGGAAAAGGGTCACGAGCCACGCCTCAGACCAGAGAACAATAATTCCATTTCTCAAATACACTTCGATTTCCAACGTAGGAACCACAAGAAGGAAATGAGCATACCTGTGGAGTGAAGGTGACAAAACCCCTGCGGCAGAAGGAGACTGCAACTGGCCGACCCACCTGCACATTGAGAAATCACGATATGTAAACCAGAACAGTCGAAAACCAAATAACTTCAAGGGTTGTAATGTAAGACTGTAAAGAAATACCAGGTGCGGAATGCCAGAGATTAATACCTGAATGGAAGGTGATGCAGAAGGGTTTGACAAGCTGAGGGAGCGCTTGGCTGAGGCGTAGTGAACAAATGAGCTGATCCGAAGAACCCGGCACATTATGTATTGGCTGTTGAACCCTCGAGCAGATATGAGCCACACGATGGGTTCGAAAGAGATCCATCGTCCATCAAAGCGGGAAAACCTGGCGCGGAAACCACAGTGGGTCAACCACATGGGTTCACGTGATCACTTGCCACTTGGCTACGGAGGGGATGAGCTGGGATGATCTCCATTCACCATCTGGCATAATCAAATTATGCGTGTTGGGTCAAAAAATTAAGGTTAACATAACACCAAGGTTTCCAACGTCCATGGTATATGCGCAGGTGTTAACACCAACTCGGTGGGGTAGGCATATATTAAAGGTTAGATATATGTATGCAGCGCTTAAGCTTATTTCATAACTAGGTTATGTTCCTTAACAGTTAGAGGGGTGGGTTCATGAGTTGACCACCATTACCATAAAAATTTTTAATTTTTACTATTTTTATATAATGTGTTAAAAAGGTCGTGACAATGTGGTATCAGAGCCAGGTTTCAAAACTGTGGCCTCTGGAGTAGTGAAGCCCATCTGTAAAAAAATAAAATTATATAGTGCATATATGAGGAAGTAACAAAGGTAACTAAATTGATTGCTTGTTTATCAATTAGGAAATCCATACAGAAACAACAATCTGCTAGCATTCAACAAGTAAGATGGAGGAAATGCAGGGAGGAGGCAGCGTCCCTCAGGAAAACCCAGAGTTGTGGATACAGCTTGGTGCTGAGACACGCAGTACCAATCTGGAGATATTACAGACTGTTCAAGAGCTGAAAAGTGAGATGGTGCGTCTGCGAGAAGACAACGCACGATTAACAGAGGAGCAAGAAAGAATATTAAGGAGTCTGTCAAATAAACAAAATCTGCCATTAGCCAATCTGAGTGCGGAACAGCAAAGGGGAACTGAAGAGCGGGATTACGCACCTGAGATTTCAGGGGAGAAGGAAGACCATTCTGACAATGTACTAGAGCAGCAGACCTCAAACAGACAGAAAATGGAATTACAGGGAGAGTTCCGAAAAATCAAACCTCCACTTTTCGATGAAGAGCAGGAAGAAGCGGTAGAGGCTTGGTTAATAAACATTAACAAGTATTTCCAACTGTATGAATATGACCAAAATCTGAAGGCGCGGCTGGCCATTTTCCAGCTACAGGGTAAAGCAACCTTGTGGTGGGAAGAGATTAAAATTGTAAAAGGAGTGAGTGAGCAGAACATCACTTGGGAAAAATTCCAGAAATACTTTAAGGAAATATATCTAACCGAGTGTTTTTATGACGAGAAGGCACGAGAATTCCATGATTTAAGACTGGGGCAACAGTCCATGGATGAATTCATTAACCGCTTCACTTCCCTACTTCGCTATGTGCCATATATCAAAGAAGAAAAGGCCAAAGTACAAAGATTTGTGAGCAGTCTACCAGCCTATATAAGGGAACGAATAGAGTTTGACAATCCCCGAACCATGGACGAGGCAATTCATAAGGCAAGAATTTGTTACCAGCAGAACAAACAAAAAGGAGATATTTCAAGCAAAAGATGGAATGACAGAAAAAGCAACAGAGTTGCTGGTAATAACAAAGGAAGTCGTGGAAATGGTGGTAAGAGTGCTGGAAAGGGGCAGTTTAACAGAAATACAACCAAGGGTACCTTCCGGGCCAAGCCAAGTGAAAGCAGAGTTAGTGAACCGCCTGCCAGATCAGAGATCGAAGGAACCAGACCTCCAGTCCAGTGTTGGGGATGTGGAGGACCGCATTATGTTAAAAATTGCCCGCAGCGTAAAGGAGTCGACCAAATATCTCAGATCCACGAAGCCTCAACCGTTGGGGATGTGGTACGTAGCGTACCAAGAATTAACGCAGCCTTGGAGGACCGGCAAGCGGAATACCAACCGACTATGGTGGAGTTTGAAGGTAAGATTTCAAACCTTTCTATAGTTGTTCTTATTGATCCAGGAGCTACCTTAAGTTACGTTAGCCCAAAAGTAGTGGAACATTGTAAGCTATCTTCAGAAAGGTTCAAAAACCCATGGTTGGTACAGCTAGCTACGGGTGCCAAGAGACGGGTTCTAGCTAAAATTAATAACTGTTCCTTAAGCATAGCTGGACAGCCAATAACAGCAGACCTGAATGTACTTCCATTAGGATCTTATGACATCCTGATTGGCATGGATTGGCTGGAAAAGCATTGGTCCCTAGTAAATTGCAAAACCAAAACCATTTATTACAAGGATGATTTGGGGCAGCAACAAGAATTGCAGGGGATTAAACACACTGTCTAGATTCGGCCTATCACAGCTTCTCAGTTAGCTAAGTGTCTTAGAAAGAAATGTCAGATCTACGCTATTCAAGTCGGTTATGCAAACCAGAAAGATAAGATGTCTGCATTAGGCAATATCCCAGTGGTGCAGGAATTCGTAGATGTTTTTCCTGAAGAGGTACCAGGGCTGCCCCCAAAGAGGGACATAGACTTTACTATAGAATTAATACCGGGAGCAGCACCAGTATCACGGGCACCATACCGGATGAGCGTACTAGAGTTAACAGAGTGGAAAATGCAACTACAAGAGCTGTTGGATAAACAGTACATACGTCCCAGTGTATCACCATGGGGAGCTCCAGTATTATTTGTGAAAAAGAAAGATGGCACCCTACGTATGTGTATAGACTATCGACATCTGAATAAGCTCACGGTCAAAAACAAGTATCCCTTACCCAGGATAGATGAACTCTTTGATCAAGTGAAAGGGGCAAAAGTATTTTCCAAGATCAATCTGCGATCTGGTTATCATCATATCAGGATTAAAGATGAGGACATCACTAAAACCGCCTTCAGGACACGCTATGGGCACTATGAATTTGTAGTGCTACCTTTCGGTTTGACCAATGCACCTGCTACCTTTACGTGCATGATGAGCAGCATGTTCCACCAGTTTTTGGACAAGTTTGTGCTGATATTTATTGATGATATTCTGATATACTCTCGTTCTCAAGAGGAACACGAGAAACACCTGAGGATGGTCTTACAAACTCTTCGAGAACACCAGCTATACGCTAAGTTCAGTAAATGTGATTTCTTCAAGGAGGAAATCCAGTATTTGGGCCACGTGATAACTAAAGAAGGAATTGCAGTGGACCCCGAGAAAATAAAAACTATTATAAAGTGGCCCATACCCAAAGATGTTGCTGATATCAGATCCTTTATGGGGTTAGATGGCTATTACCAGAGGTTTGTGGAAGGCTTTTCTAGGATAGCCTATCCTATCACCTCATTGCAGAAAAAGGGGAAGATATTTAAGTGGACATCAGAATGTCAGCAGAGCTTTGACCGCTTGAAGCACTTACTCACCACTGCACCCATCCTGATTATAGATGATCCTAATAAGGATTACATGGTGTGCACCGATGCTAGTAAGGAGGGTGTGGGAGGAGTACTAATGTAGGAGGGAAAGGTAATAGCTTACGAATCAAGGAAGCTAGCATGAGCAGAGATACTCTGCTTATGATCTGGAATTAACAGTTGTTAGTCATCCGCTGAAAATGTGGAGACATTACCTCCTAGGGAGGAAATTCCTGTTGTTAACTGATCATCACAGTTTGACCCATTATTTCAGCCAACCTACCTTGAATGCAAGACAAGGCCGTTGGGCAGATTTCCTGAGTGGGTTTGATTTCGAAATAAAGCATTTAAAGGGCAAAGAAAATCGACTGGCTGATGCGCTAAGTCGGAAGGTTCATTGTTTATGTGAACTATCAGTCAGCAAGTGGCAGACTTCGCTGGTTGAATAAATAAAAACAGCAGCAAGTCACGATTCTGAATACCAGCACTTAAAACAGCAGGTACAACAAGCTGTAAAGGAAAGATTACAGCAAGGATATACACTAGATAGCGATGGAATGCTGTGCTTCAATAAGAAATTGTATGTGCCTGATTCAAATGACCTTAAAATGTTGATTTTAGATGAGTTCCATATCAGCCACTACACTGGCCACCCAGGGTACCAAAAGATGGTCACGGCACTCAAGAAGGAGTATTATTGGCCAGGAACGAAGAAACAGGTAGTTGAGTACCTGGCACGGTGTTTAGAATGCTAGCAAATTAAGGCAGAACATCAGCATCCAGCCGGACTGCTACAGCCCTTGCCTATTCCGGAGTGGAAATGGGAAACCATTTCCATGGATTTCATAACTGGGTTGCCACGAACAAAGAAGGGCAATGACTCTATCATGGTAGTGGTTGATAAATTGAGTAAAGCAGCACACTTTATACCTGTGCAGTCCACTTACAAGGCGGTACAAATTTCTCACCTCTTTATGCAAAATGTGTTTTGATTGCATGGGCTGCCAAAGGTAATCATATCGGATCGAGATGTGAAATTCACTTCCACTTTTTGGAGGACACTGTTTGCTGAGTTGGGTACTCAGCTGAACTTTAGCACGGCCTACCACCCGCAGACCGATGGTCAAACTGAGCGAGTTAATCAAGTGTTGGAAGACATGTTGAGGGCGTATGTGATGCTGAAACCAGGTCAATGGGAAGAGTATTTACATCTGGTCGAATTTGCATATAACAATGGTTATCACACTTCAACCTAGCTAAGTCCTTTTGAAGTCCTGTATGGACGAAAGTGCCACACCCCCTCAAGTTGGGGTGGGCCTGAGGACAAGTTGAGTTTGGGTCCAGAAATGCTTAAAGACATGGAGGATATGGTGAAAGGAGTGCGTGCAAACTTAAAGGCTGCATAAGACAGACAGAAAAGCTTTGCGGACAGGAAAAGAAGATTCACAGAGTATAAGGTTGGTGACCATGTGTTTGTGAGGATTCAAACTAGAAGGAGCACACTGCAGTGGAGTGGGTGTGCCAAAATGGCACCTCGATATTTTGGACCTTTTCAGATCTTGGCCAGAGTGGGGCCAGTGGCCTACCAACTCGCCCTGCCAAGTCATATCAGGATTCACAATGTGTTTCATGTTTCTGTCCTAAAGAAATATGTAGATGACCCTAAACATGTTATTCGATGGCAAGATGTGCGGGTAAGAATTGATCCGGTTGTTTTGCTTATGCAGCTAAACTCAATAGGAAACTAATTAAAGGTATGGTTGTCTGCAGGTCGAACCGGAAGGCGAGGTCCTGGTCGAACCTCAGAGCATTCTCGACCGGAGAGAAGTGCAGCTGCGGAAACGGGTTATTACCCAAGTTAAAGTGTTGTGGCGGCACTATGGGCCTGAGGAGGCTACATGGGAGGACGAGGAACTCATTAGAAAAGCTTACCCAAATTTATTTAATGGGAATAGACATCGGGACGATGTCCAATCCCAGGGGGGGAGATGTAATGACCCCGGTAACTTGTCATTCTGGAACATTTACTGAGGTAAAAATTGTATGAGTGGTGACTTGTTATCACTAAATGACATTATCTAATTATGAAATGAATATATCAGATTATTTTTACATGTGTATATTCATGAAATGCTGGCAACCTCCTTGAGGAGGATTTTCTATTAAAAGAAAATAAAATCAGTTATGAAACTGAAGTAACTGCTTCTCACCCAAGGAAAAGTCCTGGGAGGAAAACCTCTAGGCTGTTGATGAACAGACAGAGAGAAGAATTCCTGAGAGAAAAAGCAAAGTGAGAAAAGAGGTTAAGTCTGGTAGTGACCAGATAACCTAGCATGGTAGTGCATGAGTCTTGTTGAGGGCTGCAGGCCTGCAAGACGACTCGGGGGGAGAATCCAACGCAAGTGGATCTCAAGGTTGGGAGGATAAGAGAAAACCAGTTGCAGGTGACTTCTGGAAGTAGGAATATCGGTAGCAGGCTACCCAGGTATGCACTTTCTAACCGAGTTATAGAATGAAGAGCAGATACTGAAGGTGAACAGACTAAATCTGTGTTCTTTCCATTGATTAATGGTAGTCGTTATAAAAGATTAATGTTGTATCAGTGTCATTTTTCATCTGCAATAAAATCTGGTTGTTGGATATAACTTTCCATGGTAAAACCAGACCCTAAGGGGCGGTTTGGCGGTAGGAGAGACCGCAGTAGTTTATTAATTATTAGGAAGGAAATAAAATAGTCAGAGTCTCGGCTACGGAATGGAGCCAAGCTAGGAATTATGGAAATGTTAGAGAAACACCTCATCCTAATGAAAGCATAGTCTTGAACCAGCGCAAAAACCCGCGCTTATATATAAACCAAAATGCTGAATAGACATAGAAATATAGCATATCTAAACCACTGTATAAATCACAGAGATATGGCATAGCTGTAACACTGTGTAAACAAAGAGACACGGCATAAGTGCTGTGTGGACCAAGCATTATGCGTATACACAATACTGTGTAAACCCAAGCAAGGTCATTAAATAATAATGCGGTGCGAACTTAAGAAATATTACCAGAAACTAATACTGTGTGAACCAAGTAAATATCATGAAAACGATGCTGTAAACGAGAGATTGGTAAAGAAATGAACATGGCGTAAGCCAGCACACATTAGCAAGATGCCATCACAGGTTTACCTCATAGGTATACAAACCCGAAGTAAGTAGTCAGCATGTAAATACATAGGTTAAACTTTTAGAAAGCTATCCTCGGGTTACCAAAAGAATAGAGTACATTAACAGAACCATGAACTAAATGAATGTATATATGTATATCAGACTCCAGCGAATCCCGGTTATGATTGACAGTATGCGCGGAAGAAGGGTTTCCTATACATTCATTTACCGAATGCAAGACATACCCTTAAGGCCGCATTAAACCATAAGAAATGTATAAGGGTACAGACGATTCAAATGCATGTAAAGACTAAACCAAACCTGTAAAATATCATATTTGCTGTAAATGGAAAAGTATGTCCGACTCATAAACCCTCATGGGTAGTAATGTACGGTAAGAAAATGAAAACGACATAACAATAATATCATTGGAACAGTAAATCGTTTCATAGCAAACACCGGTAGTTCCAAGCCAGAACCGGCCATTAAATATATGACAAATCCCATGAACGCAGAGCAACATTTTCATTTAAATCAAAGGTAAACTAATAACAGAGTCTTAAGGGTCCTGTAGAGGATTAAAGAACTCTTATAACCAAAACGAGATAAACAACTGTACTGAATCATTGCAGCTATATGAAACTGTAGATAGCTCAGAGGAAGCTTAACAGAGAATATACAAACTTCAATGCATTCATATTATGTCCGTAGACCAAAGTGAATACCAAATATACATCGTATGGATGACATGAAAGCCATGACTAAACCCTAGCTAAACCCTGACTGTCAACGCAGTACAGGTCCCGGCAAAAGGAGGTCGTCTGCCAAAGTAACCAGGGTTCTGGAAACATTAAGCCGACCTGAGACATGAAGGAAAAGGGTCACGAGCCACGCCTCAGACCAGAGAACAAGCATTCCATTTCTCAAATACACTTCGATTTCCAACGCAGGAACCACAAGAAGGAAATGAGCATACCTGTGGAGTGAAGGTGACAAAACCCCTGCGGCAGAAGGAGACTGCAACCGGCCGACCCACCTGCACATTGAGAAATCACGATATGTAAACCAGAACAGTCGAAAACCAAATAACTTCAAGGGTTGTAATGTAAGACTGTAAAGAAATACCAGGTGCGGAATGCCAGAGATTAATACCTGAACGACAGGTGATGCAGAAGGGTTTGACAAGCTGAGGGAGCGCTCGGCTGAGGCGTAGTGAACAAATGAGCTGATCCGAAGAACCCGACACATTATGTATTGGCTGTTGAACCCTCAAGCAGATCTGAGCCACACGATGGGTTCGAAAGAGCTCCATCGTCCATCAAAGCGGGAAAACTTGGCGCGGAAACCACAGTGGGTCAACCACACGGGTTCACGTGATCACTTGCCACTTGGCTACGGAGGGGATGAGCTGGGATGATCTCCATTCACCATCTGGCGTAATCAAATTATGCGTGTTGGGTCAAACAATTAAGGTTAACATAACACCAAGGTTGCCAACGTCCATGGTATATGCGCAGGTGTTAACACCAACTCGATGGGGTAGGCATATATTAAAGGTTAGATATATGTATGTAGCGCTTAAACTTAGTTCATAACTAGGTTATGTTCCTTAATAGTTAGAGGGGTGGGTTCATGAGTTGACCACCATTACCATAAAATTTTTAATTTTTACTGTTTTTATATAATGTGTTAAAAAGGTCGTGACAACCTGGCAATCTTATCCCAAGCCACCCAAGGGAGAGTTGAGTTGTCATTTGATCCTGCCCATAAAAATCTACAACACAGTCTTCTAATTTTCTCCATAATACCTTTGGGGATCCAAGTAAGAGCGGCCCAATAGACCGGAATAGCCAATAAGACCGATTTTATAAGGGTCACTCTTCTTGCTCTAGACAGCCATCTAAAACTCCAATGGGATATTCTAGCTTCTAGCTTTGCTATAATCCAGTTCCAATCCTCTTTTTTATAAGAATCCGGTTTTAACCAGAATCCCAAGAATTTAAAAGGAGAGTCCAAAGGTTGGATCTGATAAGGGAAAAGATTGGATATTCTTGAGCATTCTCTCCTATTAAACCCTGTCACACATACTTGAGATTTCCGAGAGTTAATTTGCATACCTGTGGCTTTCATAAAAAGATCAAAAATGTTTTTATACTCCTTCATTTTGTTGAGTGAGCCATTTTTGAATATCAGGATGTCATCAACAAAGAGCAGGTGAGTTATATAAAGATTAATTGCAGCCTCAATACCTTTGATCTTGTCAGACCTTCTAGCTTTATGGATCAATCTGCTGAGCCCTTCCGCCACCAAGAGAAAAAGAAGGGGAGATAGCGGACATCCTTGTCTGAGACCTATTTGGCTTTTGAAGAAAGGAGATGTAGCACCATTGATCAGGATAGCAAAACTAACATTTGTAATACAGCCCATAATCCAGCTAACAAAAGAATAATTGAATCCCAAATGAGTGAGCAGCATCCGAAGGTATAACCAGTTGATACGATCATAGGCCTTTGAAAGGTCAATTTTAACGATCGACCCCTTCTTCTTCTTCTGTTTGATACTGTGAAGAACTTCTTGGGCTACCCCGATGGCCTCATGAATTTGCCTCCCTTCCAAGAACCCGAATTGTTCCATAGAAATATTTTTAGAAAGAATGGGAACAAGCCTGGAAGCTATCAGTTTTGCAATTATTTTATAAATGCAGTTACATAGTGATATAGGCCTGAAGTCTTCGAAAGTCTCGGTTCATATTTCTTTGGAATGAGTGCAATGAAGGTTGAATTAAAAGGTCTATATATTTCTCATTTCAATCTAGATTCTTCCACAACTTCAGTGATTTCGGATCCAATCAAATCGAAAAAATGGAGAAAAAGCTCAATAGTCCATCCATCAGGACCGGGACTTTTATCCTTTCCCATATTTTTCATAGCAGACTCAACTTCGTCCTTAGTAACAGGGATTGTCAACTCCTCAGCTTCATCCTCCTCAAAGAAACTTGGGAAGCATTGAGCTGTCCGCATAACTTCTCCTATGGTGGCCTCACCTGAATCAGAAAACAGGCTCTGGAAATGCCTCTGTCCCAAACCCGAAAGATCAGAGAAAGATTTAACTGCCCTACCTTCTTCATCTTTTAGGCTCCAAATGGTGTTTGCAGATTTCCTACCTTTTGCATAGTTGTGGAAGAAACTTGTATTTTCGTCTCCTGATTTTAGCCAAATCGCCCTACTTTTGAGCCTCCATTCCTCTTCCTTTGCCAGGAGAATCTGGTTTTGGGATTTTTCCAGAGATAGAATCCGATCCTTTGAGGCCTGAGTAGAGTAGCCATCTGCATCCACACTTTCCAATGCCTTCAACTCCTCCGTGATTTTTATCAGATCTTCATTTTGTTTCTTCTGCCTTTCTTTTTCCCATGAAATAGTTGCTTTCTTGAGTCTTTTCAGATTTTCCATGAACAAGAAACTCTTACTCTCATTGGCATTCTGGGCCGGATGGATCCATGTAGACTTGAAAAGATTAACGAAAGATGGATCTTGGAGCCAGGAAGAGTTGAATTTAAAAGGAGCAGGAGGCTTTGGAGGGGGAAAAGAGAGGTCCAAAAAAATAGGAAAATGGTCAGAATTCCCAACCTCCTCAACCCATTGACGAAAGAGGGGAACTTTTTGAATAAGGCCCTCAGATATCAGGAAGCGGTCCAGTCTCTTTGCGATCTTGTCCTCCCCGGATCATCTGTTCCTCCAAGTAGGCTTTAACTTGGTCGGAGAGGGATCAGTTAATTTTTTATCTAGGAAAGATTGAGAGAAGAAATCCGTCAAAGGATCCTCCCTGGCCGAGGGACCCCAAGCTTCCGCTCTACCCAAAGAAAAATTTAAATCTCCACCCAACACCATCAAAGGAGAGTTCATCAAATATTTTGCAAGCAAATCCGACCAGAAAAACTCCCTTCCTTGACAATGCCCATAAATATTAACAATAAGGAAGGGGAAAGGAAATTCTGGAGAGGTGACTTCCATACCCATAGCTTGCTTCAGCCCCCAACTGTTAGAACATTTAATTCTTCCCTCTTTATAGCTAATGGCGAGCCCCCCCGAGTGACCAGATGAATCAATAGCAAAAAAGGACCATCCAGGAAGTAAGGAGGACAACATCGCTTCCACCTCAGAGCCTTTCCCCAAAGTCTCTTGGAGGAAAAGGATGTCAGAATTTGAATTATATAGCCAATCTTTTAGAGCCAGTTTCTTAGGCTTACTAGCCAAGCCTCTACAGTTCCAGGAAGAAATGATCATTTCTTAACATGGTCAGGGGTCTGCACTGCTCTAAGAACCCCAGGAATAGAATATTGTTTCCCGTCTGCCACATCCATCTTTGCTTTTAATTTTGCTTTAGAGAGGTCTGATTTCCTGCCCCTTTTACCCCGAGACACTCCCAGGGAGGACAATTGACCGAGGCCTCCAAAGGCTTCGTTCTGCTCGGCCTTGATCCCCAAAGATCTGAGATTGTAAGGGAAAGGGGTATTTTGAATAGGGGACGGTAGAGGAGGCCAATTCTTTACACAATTAAAATCGGGAGGAGGCGGATTCTCAGGAGGAGAATCCATACCGGATTGGGATTCTAAAAACTCGACATCGCGCGGCATGTTTTCCAGAACAAAATTTGGAATAGAGGGGGATTCGAGTATGGATAGATTAACATTTTCAAAATCTTGAGATTTGAATTGAGAAGGATTTTTGAGCTTACCCGTGACCTCCTCTTCAGGAGAGATGTGATCATGCAAAGGATGCTGATCATTTTCCGCCCCGGCGACAGTGAACGGAGGGTTTCCAGCAGGTGCTTCCATGTTCTCCCGAGGACCTTTGGCAAATTCCCCATTTCGGATGTCCCCAGATTCCAGCCCCGCCTCTGTCTGTTGCGGCGAAACCTCCTTCTCTGGCGCAGTCTGAGAATGATTATTTCTTGTTTCTTTGAAAACAGTAGTCCTTCTGAAACGCCTTCGTCTCCTGAGCATCGGGCATTTCTTAGCTAGATGCCCATATTCATGGCAAATGTGGCATCGAAACGGCAAATGTTCATAGTCTAATAATTGCTCGAAGATGTATTCCTTGTACTGAAGAGTTATTAATTTCCGCAGGCCTTTGCTCAGGTCAATGTTTGCCAGTATACGAGCCGTCGCCTTAATCTTTGTCTCCTTGAAAGACATATCAGCCTCCAAGTATGTTCCCAACCTGTTCCCAATAGATTTGAATACAGCCTCCGTCCAAAGGAAAATCGGTAGACCCGGCGCCCGCACCCATACTGGGAAGACCTCAGTGCTTTCCTTCATAGCGTCAAAGAGGGGGGTCCAGCGTTTCATCAGAACTGGGATATGCCCCATGAACCCGTTTTTCCCCAAAAACCCAGTCGGCTGCTTCCTTGTCTTCAAACCGGAACGTAAACCATCCTTTAACAAGGCATTGGGCTTCAAAACGAAGAGGAATTGTATTAATGAAGTGTTCTTCTGCCCAAGACTGTAGATCCACTGGAGAAAGTTTCTTTCCCTGAGCCCGGCCAACAATTGTGCAGTCAGCCACCTCCAGGGTTTCATCGATCGAAACTTCCATGCCCAAAACCAGGTTTCCCCCTGGTTCTTGGGACCCAATGGCCCTTTGGGATTTTCTTTTACCTCCTTTGCTTCTTGAAGCTTCTTCTTGAGCCCTAAACTCCCCAGGGGAGTCCAACCAGTCTAAATCATCCTGTGGCGATTCCTCTGTGTGCGCATCCTGTGAGTGGAAATGACGATGAGAAGAGGGGCCTCCGGCATGGATATCCTCAGAGCATATACCCCTAGAAGGAACTTCAAGCGCTCCCGGAGTTCCTTCTTTATGGCCATGACTCCCCTCGCATCCCTGAGGGAGCGATGCTTCAGAAGATCGCTGGTCCCTTGATAGCGAAACCATTGTGAGATGTGAGAAACCCCCAGAGGGATTCTCCTTTCCGACACCCGAAGAGCGGCCCAACGATTCGGTGCCTTCCAGACCGATAGATGAGAGGTTCGAACAAACCACGGACTTTCCTTTATTTTGCAGAGATATACCGCCCGTTAAAAACCCTTCCGCCGCATCATTCTCTGCAATTCTACCTTGAGCAGCCTGATTTGAAGCCGAGACGTTCTCAGATGCAGAGATCCCGCCTTGATGCAGGAAAGGGGGCAAATCCGCCAAGGGTGGAAAGGTCGGTTCAGGAATTTTTTGACCACCAAAAAACAGTTCTACGTTTTTTGCCGAAGTATCTTTGCCCCACATGGACAAAATATCCTCCAAAGCCGGGTCTAAATCCACCAGCTCCTCTGGGTTAACCATGGTTGATGAGCACCTGGAAAGAAACCGACAACTGTAACAGCAAGCAGTCAACCGACGCCAGCAAAAACACGAAACCGAGACCCGAAAAACACAAAGGAAAACCCCAAATCGACCGCGACTGAGAAAATAAGGGAAAAACCCTTCAAACACAGTTGACCCGTCACAATAATAACCTCCAGCTGTCCGCCGAAAACCGGAGAGGAAAAATAACGCCTCTGAAAACTGCTCCTGTATCACTGAAAAGGCTGTTGCTGTCGTTTAGTCGCGGCCTGTGCGGGGGATCACCCGAAAACCGCGCCATATAATTGATGTTATTACTATATTAATAATTTTAATTCATGTTAATACTATATTGTTTGTTTGTTTTATGTTTTATGTTTTACTATATTCTAACACTAATATGCTAATCATTATCATTATTTAATTAATGTTATTACTATATTTATAATTTTAATTCATGTTATTCTTATGTTGTTTGTTTGTCCTATGCTTACTATATTGTAACACTATTATACTAATCATTATCATTATTTAATTCATGTTATTATATATTAATAATTTAAATTTATGTGATCACTATATTGTTTGTCTGTTTTATGTTTTATGTTTTACTATATTGTAACACAGTTTTGTAACATTATTATACTAATGATTATAATTATTTAATTCATGTTATCACTATATTAATAATTTTAACACATGTTGTTACTATAATGTTTGTTTGCTTTATGTTTTATGTTCTAATAATTTGTAACACTATTATACTAATCATTATCATTATTTAATGCATGTTAGTACTATATTAATAATTTAAATTCATGTTATTACGATATTGTTTGTTTGTTTTATGTTTCATGTTTTACTATATTGTAACACTATTATACTAATCATTATCATTATTTAATTCATGTTATTACTATATTGTTTGTTTGTATTATCTTTTATGTTTTACTATTTTGTAACGCTATTCTGTAACACTATTA
>APFE030869369.1:0-11575 GCA_000404065.3 Pinus taeda | reverse complement strand
AACACCAAAAGGACACCACTCACAAACAGATCACAGATCAATACACCAGTATTTTGATGTGGTTAAAACCCTCGAAGAGGGAAACAGTCCACGGCCTGCGCCAACGTGGCTACTACAGGCAATTTATTAATAAAAGAATGAAAATTTACATAAGCTTCTCTCATGCACGGTTAACCTAAAAATGACCTTCCATGCGCTTTAAATAGAATTCATGGACCAATCGGGTGTCAAGCCACGGAGCAAGTGTCGGTAATACCGAGGAGAGAATGAACCATCGGATCACTACATATCGTGACCGTCGGATTGTAAGTTACAAAATGTACAACGGTAAAGAAACACACTTTACCTAACTCTATACTAGACCAAGTTGAACTTAACTATTTCCTATGTGTCGGAATATCCTAACAGGCATTATCTTAGAAGTCATTGGTTTGATTTCTCAAGAGTTTTGTGGTGGAATAGATCAATGTGTGCTGGTCTGAAGGTTGATTCTGTTGATGGTAGTTGTTTTTGTCTCTATGTCATGTACTTCTTTTCATATCAAGGTCATGTAACAGCTTATTTTGGTTTCTCCACTATGCCTAGGATGAATGATTTTTGTTTATCTTGTATATTCCCACTTGGATGGGAGATGGATGTATGTATGAGTCTTAATGATAGAAAGGTTACTTATGATGTATGGAGTCATGTTCTTTCGTGTAGAACATCATTTTGCAGACATCATTTTAGCACAGAGCATATACAAAGGGGGAGCTCATTTAGAGTTTTCAGCAGGTACTCAGGGGGAGTATGGTAGTCCGTCCCTTTTCCCTTGATGTCAAAGGGGGAGAGTGATTGGTTGTTGTTGCCATCAAGTCGAAAGGGGGAGATTGTTGGAATTATGATACATATGTTGTACTTGATGGCAACCCACTCATCTCAGGTGATAAATTATAGTGCAACAAAGTTATATTCTGGTTCCGTACATGCACAGATCAAAAGATGCGGTCATCGGCAGGTTGCATAGAAGAATCGTTGAAAAGGTGCGGATATGTTCGCAGGTCTCCCACACAAAAAGTGCGAACCTAAAATGCATGGACTTTCATGCAGAGAAAAACGTGCATCTTATGTCTGGTCCATGGTATTTAGTCCAACGTTTTTGATCCTATGGTTTTGGTCCTGGTTTTGGCATCTAAAATATTGAACCCAGGTTTTGGATCCCTAGTATTGTTTCTCAATGGTTTTGATCCATGGTTTGAGTAAGGTCTTATCTATAAAAGGGAAAGGAGATCAGTTGGCAAAGAACATGTGTTGAAAATCTTAAGAAGAGCAAGATCTGAATTTCTGATAATCAGTTGGTGAGATATAGTTCAATCTGAATCAAGGAAAAACCGGAGCATTATAAGTCAGATCTACTGAAGAGTTGGGATCCCCTTGACGCATTAACGGATCTGTGATTTCAACAGTCTGGGTAATGTTTGAGAACTGATAAACTTTCTAAATTTGGAGGTGAGCAGGAGTGGCAAAGGCGCGGTGCAAAGGTCCGCAGAACCAGAGAAGAAACAGGTGTGAAGGTGCACAGAACTAGAGAAGAAGCAGGTGCGAAGGTGCACAGAACCAGAGAAAAATTAAGTGTGGAGGTGCGTAGTTGAATCGGCGGATCAGGTGCGAAGGTGCACTAAATAGTAGAAAGTGCAGGTGCGGAGTTGCGCAGATTCGTCACAGCAGAAGTGCGGATATCCGTAGGTTTCCTTTGGTGAAGTTGTAGACCTTTCTTGAAATATATTTTAGCTATCTTTTATCTGTTTTTGCAGAGATCTGGGTTTAAATTGGTGTCTGGTTATTGCTGTTATTTTTTGGTTACTGTATTCTGAGAAGTTATTTGTTTAAAGAAGATTAGGTGATGCACATGTACTTGATGTTTTCGATCTAGTTTGAAAATTTATGAAACGTGGTCCCTGGAAGGAAAGAGAAGGTTGTAGCCTTCTGTAGGTCACTACCTACGTACTATTATTTCAGCTAGTACAAGAGCTAAGGGGGTTGTAGCTCCCTTCCAGAAGAAGCTAGAAAACAAGAGAGGGTTGTAGCTCTCTGTAGGTTGCAGCGTGTGTATTGGTGAAAGACTGCACCAGTACAAAATCATTGTAAGAAGAAGTTTGTAATTGAAAGAAGATAGAGACATATTGCAAAAGGTGGTTTTCACCCACATTGGGTTTCCACCTTACATCTTGTGTTCCTTGGTGTGATTTTCTATTTTGTATTCCTGCTCATTATTCTATAGTTCTCACATATAGATTAATGACAAACATCTGAAGAATAAATTAAATTATAAGTTTGGAAGGTATATGCAAGTTTCAATTGTCAGATCTGAAAATATTTGTATAAATTGATAAGAGTTTGATAATACTGATTCAGCCCCCCTCTCAGTATTATTTCCAACAAGAGGCATGTTAGATCCCTATACTACTAGTCTAACCCCGTATTGTTATTAATACAACCCCCTTATAATATTAGTATTAAAGCCCATGTAGTCCCCTGTGTTATTATTGTGCCCCATAGAAGCCCACTATTGTTATTAGTGTGCCCTTACATTATTATTGTTATGTCGGCTTTGATTATATTATAACCCCTTAGACTCCTATATATAGAAAGAAGGTATTGTTATTTGTATCATCCAAGAAGTTCATTTGTGTAATGTAAATGAGGTTGTCCCCTCAGAAAGGCTGAATTCTAAGGCGTTTATCTTTCTTTTCTATCTTCTTGTGAGCTAGTTTCATAACAGTAAGACAAAAATAAATAACCAATTTATTTATCGAAACTATTTTCCAAACCTAAGATTTATTTTTAAATAAATTAATTCATATTTATACTTCAAATATTCAATTAAATTGCATAACATATCACCTCTTTTTTCTTCTATGCTACTATTTCCTATGCTACCATCTTATGATGTTTCCTTTGCAACATATGGTACAATTGATAGTTATGATTCATTGAGACCCTAAATATGTTCTGCATCATATTACAAACTTATGGATAAGATTACTCACTTTTCAATGTCCAATTTTGCTTCACCTATAAGCCTCTAGTTGTGTTATACATAGAGCTTGTTTACATCATGGAGTTTAAAAGAACACTTAAGAGTCTTAACCCAATGGCCATTTATAAAGTACCAATCTTCTATGTGAATGCATGAACAACGACCCTTCTGGTACTGATTGAAACTAACTTCACTTTTTAAGGTTTCTATATCCAAGAGTTAAGATAATCCTTTACATATATAATATTCTAAAATAATCATACTGTCATATAATGAATGAAGTATGCGGAAGGAAATATGCGGGTGTAGTAGATGTGGTGTCATATAATATAGTGATTAGGAGATATTCATAAGCATAAATCCTCGTAACATAACACAAATTATTTATAATACCATAAAAAGTACTCTAGTACTCGAAATATTTGCTAGAGTTCCATCAAAATGGAACGTTTCGAGTTCTTGTATAGAAGTCATTGCATGGTGCCCTTAAGCTATGACGAAATCAAGTAATCGGTATTGATAAGGCCTTACGTAATACAAGAAATCGAAGATCAGATGTCCATGATGAAGACAAGGCTAAAGGAAGAGAAAGATATAAACAAATCATCATGCATACACTCATTAGATAGATCATAGATGTGAGGTTGGGGATAAAGTGCTTTTAAGGGTAAGAGCTCAAAAGAGTTCCATAAAATTGTCAAAGGGAGAGATTTTGATGAAAACGCATCCACTCTTACCATATAACAAGGCCAAATGTGATTTGGAACAGATCTTGCTCGATATCTTGTGTCATGATCGATTCAACTATGCAAACGCAAATTCACTATAGTGCTTACCTTCATTGTTTATTCCTTTGTGATGAGTTCTACGAATCAGTAGTCATGACTAAGAATCAACTTCAATGTTCATTATATCATTGTTAGTGATTTCCTTAACTCCCATTGGAGTCAGAAACCTAAATCATGACAATCCCATGCAGACTCCAAATATATATATCCCTTATCTCCAAGGCTTTACTCTAACATCAAGCCCAAGACTATGGCCTTATCCAAATGGTGATAGGACTTATCGGCCCTATCCATTGGCAAATTCATGTTATAATTAAAAATTTCCAAAGCCGAAAATATATGCACTAGTTGCTTACCTCTTTTGTGAAACCACTACTGGTGATCAATGGTGCCTGGATCATGGACCTCAGAGTTTACCTCATATTTTGGTCTGAGAAATTGTCAATGAAATACATAATAATTGACATGAAGGAACTCCATTTCCAGCAACTGACAAACCCCAAGATCGGGATATCGTATCTCGAACTTAGCTTTTGTATTAGAACTGCCCACAACGTTTTTGATGATTCGATAGACATCATCTCAACATCATGTTTCTCCATAATTAACACATTTCTCTCCTGTCTTCAGTATTTAAAAAATACCAAGAATAGCATGCCGGATCAAAGGGGAAATGCCTCAGGACATTTCTCATATTATTGGCACCTGCCACATAACCCAAAGGCCTTAGAACTAAGAGATAGTGACTTCTCGACAACAATTTTCAGCTCTATTAATAGTTAAATTCTATTATTGTCAACTAACGACACAACTTGGAAAGGTCAGGATTTGGAAAGTAATTCTTACTAAATGAGTTTCCATTTGCTTGATAGAATTCAATCCCAATACTCTTAACTAGTCTAGATGAGCGAGATCCACTTCATTTTTTTAGGGATTTGGTGTCACCCACTTAATTGCAACAAACAAATGTAATCTAATCTAAACTTCAAACTTGCACAGTAATTGAATGATCACGAACACCAACTCAAACTCAATATTGTGAAATATTTAGTTGTACAAAATCAATTTATTAACATAATTTCAAAATTCTCATATTCATGGAAAATATCTAGTTGTACAAAATCAATTTACTAACATAGTTTCAAAATTCTCTGAGACAATTCATATGCAAGATAATGACATGAACGCTCTTTACTTCACAATATCTATAGATACATACTTTGGTGCTTCGCTGACCTGATTCACACTATTTGGCGCTTTCTTCCTCACTTCTCTTTTGGACCTATCTTGGTCGCTTTTATTGGCTCTCTTTCTCTCTATCTTCTATACTTCCTACATAATTATTTTCATACAAGTTCATCATGGGATGAATTCACCTCCCAATGATAGAATCAAATGCTCTATTTTCGGGAAAATCTTACCTAAACTCAATTACTTTCCTAATCTCTTTAACAATACACTCAAATAGCAATATGTCATGGTAAAAATTGTTAAATCATCATAACCTTTTTAACAAATTTAGATTCTCTCCTAATTACATGAAAAATATAAACTTCCTAATTTATCCTAATTTTGATTCAGAGAAGCAACTCTCTTTGGTAAATTCAAAGCCCCTTACGGTCTAGTCAACAAGGTTTACTTTGAGAGATTTCTCCTTTACATTAGACTCTAAAGGTATAAGGTTTTCATAGCATGTCGGTCATGTCACTTTGATTGATGAACCCTGTAAGACCCCAAACTTAATTTTGCAGGTATGTACTTGCTCGTCTACTTTATATTTTTGTTGTTGTTTCATCATATCTTCTTGAATCCTAAAATTTATGTTGTTGTTGTAGATTTTCACCAATTCATTGTTTTCGTACTACTATCTTTAGTTTCCCATGGTCTCATTTATCTCTTCCTCACTTTCCATCTATCTCATTGAACTCACATGTTGCATAACCATTACTATTATCCATTTTTCCAACAGACATAACCCATAGCTAATGTCATTCCTTAATTGACATGTTTTCATATAATCCTTCAAACTTGTGATAATGTCATAATCACCACCTAGTTTTTCATCTCAGTTTCTATGTTTCGTTCCTAGGTTGATGTCCTCAAAACTTTCAATCCCTTCATATTTTTCTAATTGAATCTCTAATCCTATATTTTCTAGCTATATAGATGTCAACATCCTTTATTCACGGTCATCGATCCCTTTGTTTTGAGTTCTTGTATCACCACATATTCCATTATCTTCTCCTTCATGAGGATATTCCTCATTTTTCATAGCATACTTATTTTCTGTCGTAGGACTATCTTTCAAAATTTCTTTAACTGAAATTTGGAACACTTTTGTGTGGTCATCGTTTTCCATTTCTTTACAAGACAACAATGGAAACATGGTATCATCCTCAATTTTTTTAAGAAACTTTTCACCTATGAAAACATAGTTCCCTCTATACACATTGATTTTATCTTCCTGTAGATTTACCTCTTTTGTACTTTAATGTGGAACAATTATAACAATTGTTACTACTTTTTCATAATTGTTTTCAAAAAGTTGTAGATCACTAATATGCCTTCTCTAGCCTTCTTTATTTCTGATGAAATATTGTCCATTTTCAATTATAAATATTATACTTTTATCTAATTTTATCAATTTCTCATAGAAATAAATTTGTCCATTAACTTTCACATTTTCTTTTATAGGCACAAATGTAAATTCTAACATCATGAAAATAATTTCTACTAACATCTATTTTCCTCCCTTATTTTCAACTATAAATATGTAATTGACTATCAAAATTTTACATTCATTCTTTGGAGTTAGTTGCCACATTGCACTCTGTTTGTTATGCTTCGCACCATCTTTCTCTTTATTCCTTGCACATACATCCTTATCCTCTGTATCTTCATGTTTTGCATGCTTCTTACCATTGACTGCTTGGTTGTCTCCTTTTTTCTCTTTCCTCATGGTTTCCTCTTCCCTTTCTAAAACATTTTGTGTTGAATTATAGTTATCAGCTTCATACTAAATCATGCTAACATCACATATTTTTGGAGCCCTTTCTCATATAAAATATGTATCATTTTCCAAAAAAAATCCCATCTCATCCACTATCATCACATGCTCATGGTCATTAAATGAATTTAAAAAAAATAAATTCATTAACTCATCATCTTTCTTTAGCTGACCTTTTTATCATATTCTAATGATCTATTCTTATCTTATTTTGAACTCGTCACCAAATTTCTCTATTTCTATCCTTAATTTCAACTCTTAGAAAATTATATCGTTTTTCTAATCTATCTTCCAGTTCCTCATTTTATATCTGCAAATTTATTTTGTCTTCCTTAGACAACTTTGCATTTTTCCCATTGTATAAGACATAATTGATCTTCTTTCTTTTTAGTGGTAATTTCTTTGCCAAATGCATGGTATTTTGTACCTATATAGAAACAATCACACAAATTCTGTTTTTTAAAACATGACACTCTATAACCTCTCTAGATTCCTTTGAAATTTCCCAGTACCTCGTGAACTAATCCCAAATTTTGTCTTCTTCTTCGAGCACACCTTCTTTCTCTAGCTCACCAATGTGAACTTATTCTTCAAAACATTCTAGTTTATACTCCACTTCTTTGAGTCTCATCTCTCTTTTCAATAAGATATTCATTTTATGTCTTAACTTCCCTTCATACAACTCCTTAAAAGGCTATTTCATCTTTTTATTTAGCTTTTGTCTAGTTTTGGTCTTCCTTAATTTTTTGTAGTAGCATTATCAATACATGACATTGTACCTTCATCTAAACTATTTTTATTTAAAATTTCTCATTACTTATCTCTTTCTAGCTTCTTCTTGAACTCTTTACTTCACTATGCATAGTCATGTCTCTCTCCCCCTTTGGGTGCTCCATAGGCATTATGAGTTACACACAACCTCTATAGTAATAACTCTATTTAACCCTGCTACACAATACCTCACCAACCTTATTTTTTCTTAACTTATCCTTTCGGTAACTTATCATTCTCTCCTCTCAAACATTTAAGCTTCCTCTACTCTAGGATTTTGTACATTTCTCACTCACTCTCAAGAGGTTCACCTAATCGTTTTCTCTCAAAAACTCTACCTATGTTTACAACTGTAGACAAGTCTTAAGAATTTCTACTGAACATCAGGTATAAGTTGTTCTTCTATATATTATTGTGTTCTTTTTTAAGGTTTCCGAAAATTTCTTTCACTCTCTGTCCCACTATATATATATATATATATATATATAGATAATGTTACTTTTCAAATATCATTAGATCTGGGATCCCAACAACTTATAGGATCTCAACTTCATATTCCTGCAAATCTCCTTCTACTACAATTACCAAAAAGAAATGTCCTCATCTCTACTCCTTAGCTGGAATTGTTTTCACAAAAATAGACTTAACTATATTCTGAATCTCTTATGGTGAATATTTTATTCCACTTCCATAAAATCACCTATTCAATAGTGATGTTCTATACTCTACTAATCCTAATTGTAATTTCATTCTAATCGAAGGATCCTCTTTTTAAACATGATATTGTTTAGTATTATCTCTCAAAATTTATGGAATCAATTTCCTTTGGTTATATTCAAATTTTATTAAAAGAAATATCCTCGTCTAAAAACCATTCTCCAAACATTTTACCCTTTGTTCAGTATTTTGTAATTTCCTTTCTAAATTTGTAATCATAAGAAATCAAATACACATGTTTTTTATTTTTTTAATTCCTTCTCTATTACGAAAATTACTGACAATGCATCCACTTTTGCGATATACCTGGTGGAAATGTGATATGGATCAGACCCTACTCAATCTCTTATGTGAGGTGTCTTCATCAAATCCCACTTAAATCACTAGTCATGATCAATTCAAATTTCAACACTTTACTTCACTACAATGCTTACTCTCAATTTTTATTCCTTGTTGATTAGTTCCTCGAATCACTAGTGATGAGTATGAATCAACTATAACATTAATTACAATGTTGTTCACAAAGCTAACATAGAAAAATCTCTTGTGAACTCCAAAATTATATAGCCTTTAGATATAGGGTTTTAGTCTAACATCAAGAATAAGACCATGGCGTTAGCCAAAGGGTGTTAAGGTTTATCGGCCATATCCACTAACGAAGTCATGTTATAGTTAAAAATATCCCAACCCAAAACTCTATATACTAAATGATTTTCTCGTGTGTGAAACCACTGTTGGTGAATGAAGGCCCCTAGACCTTGCATCTCGAGGTTTTCTTTGAATTAAAAATCAACCAATGCTCATTTTGGCCTCAGAAATTACCTCCCAATATGACTAAAAGCTCCACAATAAATGATGCTAAGGAACTCCATTTCCATCAATTGACAAATTCCGAGATCAAGATCTCTAATGTCCGATTTAACTTTTGTATTGTAGTTTCCCACAATAGTTATGGTCCAATAGATGTTAGCTCAATGTTACATTTCACTGTAATTAATGTATTGCTGGTCTCTAGTTGTTAATAGATCCCAAAAGCAATATCTCATAATACAGGGAAAAGGTCTCATGACTTCTAAATGTTACCTTTCACTGTAATTAATGTATTATGGTCTCTAGTTGTTAGTAGATCCCAAAAACAACATCTCATATTACAAGGGAAAGGCCTGATGACTTTTCTTGTTACTATAAAACACCACACAGCTAAAAGGCCTAAGAGCTAAGGGATGGAAACTTACTGATTGAAATCTCTGACTACACCTGATAGTTAAATTATTTTATCATAAACTCACTACACAACATAGAAAGGTTGGGATTTGGAAAGTAAGTAGTATTATATGAGTTTCCATTCCCTTTGTAGAATTCAACCCAAATGTCCTTAACCATTCTAGATGATGGATATCCACTTTGTTTGTTGTCAATTCTTTTATAGGAATACAATGTAGCCCAGTTGATTGAAATAAACAAATGTGATCCGACCAAAACTTCAAACTGTTAGGATTAATGGAGATTAGATAATTATTGTTACGTAGTTATGATTGTCCTTTCCTTGGACATTCAATTCCTATCATTCATGGATTTGATTTACTATCCCTAACTAAGTGTATCTATTTATTATGGGAGTTTAATGTGAAGCCTAAGCGACATATTTGCTTGTAGGAGCTCCTGGTGATCCACACCTTTGAGCTCCTCTATTGTTGTTTGCCAATTCATGTCTTCCATATGCAACTGTTGACATGTTATCAAAGTTGCAGGAAGGAGAAGCTTGTACACTGAGTTGAGGAATGTGACGTCATCGTGGGGAGCTAAAGAGAAATCACGTTGACAATCTTACGAACTACGCTCATTCTTAATTTACTACATCGTCGTAGGATTTTGGTGTACATCAGCGACTAGTCACGAATCCGAGGTGAAAAGCAACAATGATTGTTTTTGCTGCGTGGTTGCTTGGAAGTTGCATATTCTGTGGGTTGGATAATGTCACACGTGATTAAAGGTAGCTTGACTAAAGAAGCTACCAGCTCAACCTGTGTCGAGGAGAAGGAGGCCAATCAAGGTTGCATGTGCCTGGAAGCTGCATGGAAAACATTGACTATGATTTGTTGAGGAAGGATTCTGTCATAGCTGTGTGGTGGGTGGATTGTGGTTGATTGCCAAAGAGGAGTGTGATAAACAACAAAAGAACTACGTGTTTTGTGAATCTGCTAGGGTGAAAGGAGCTCACACCTGCCGTAGGAGGCATGCATTGAGAAGGAGGAAGGAGTTTGCATGTTTTGTTTTTTGGCTGTGTAGCTGGGGTTGAATCTCCCAGTTGTAGCATGAGAGCAATGTGTGGTGAAGCAAAGGAGGCTCTCTCATTTGGTTGCGTGGAGGAAGGTTTCAGATCTTGTATGGAAGCAGTGGGTGCTGGACCTGCATCGAAAAGTAATGCTAGCAGAGCAGCAATGAGTAGGCTGCAACAACATTTGTAAGGCCGCAAGGCAGAGAGGAGTTCACCCATTGTTACTGTGTGGGTTGCGTGGGCTGGACCTATCATTCAGATAATTATTTTTTAATTGAAGGTTTTTTTAAAGCTTTAATTTTAAAAAATATTGTGGGTTTCTATTAATTATTGGAGGGCTCCTTATTTGTTTTAAAAAAAAGAGGAAAGGTGGTGCAATTTTTCTTTTAAGAGAATTTGGAGTGATCTTTTAAAAAAAAAGATCTAGAGTTCCTTTGAAATTTGAGGAATTATTATCATTCAGGGCAATTGTTTTTCAAAGGAAATTCTAAGTAATCATGGTATCTTTTTTTAACAATTGAGGGTTGCTTAAATTGTTGGAGATTTTTATTCATTCAAGATGAATAATCAAAATGTGGAAGCTCATTTCAATGAAAGTAATAAGCTTGATGGTTCCTGTTAGCGCTTGGAATTCACCTAGGCTGAGATAGACAAACTCTCAAGGCTACATCAAACCATTTCACCTCGTAGCTAGCCCTACGAGGTATGAGAAGGCTCTCTCGGGTCAGATTCGTTAGATCTTTCAATATGCTAAGCTGACCAATTAGGAATAAAGATTTTAGGCTAGTAAATTGATAAAGAGGGTTGCTTTAAAAATTTTTGGTTTTTTGGTGGCAATTGGAGAGAATGCAATTCAGGGTGCGGGGATTGAGCATAGTTTTTGCAGGGGGATCTTTGGGGCAGGGTAGGAGTGAGCGCTGATGCCTTAATCTGAGATGGATGATCAAGGATGATAGAGAAGGAGCTAAAGAGGGCAAACAACCATTTGGATCCTC
>APFE030869367.1:55400-65402 GCA_000404065.3 Pinus taeda | reverse complement strand
TTTTTGAAGCATTACATGGAATGTAAGCTGATATAAAGTTATGAGGAATTTACTTATGTAATTATGCATTTTATAAGATGTGGGTAAAAATGAGCATATAAAAAAATAAGGTGAATTTCAAATTGTAAATTAAGGGATATGTTTGTATATGGTTTAACTACATATATATATTTTAGAAGACCTGATTCGAGTATCAGGTGGTGCATATATACTTGCATTTGAAGACCTAATTTGAGTACTGGGTGGTCACTAAGAGTTGTAAAATTGTATGAGGTAAATATTCATATGGTTGAGCATTCTCTGAAACCTTGGGCAGCATGATCAAGTATGCTTTAGTGACACAAATATTTTCAATGCATGTTATCAAATTCCTTTGCATCACACAATTTCATTTTCTCATTAGAAACTTTCATAAAATAGTCTTATCTAAGAACATAAATATGACTCCAACCATCTTCAAGGCCCTACAAAACTACATTATATTCAATACATTGACAGCTCAAGCAAAAGCTTGTGGCATAGACAGAAAAGAAGAGAAACTCACATTTTTGTTGCTTGTGTCTCATTTCCATACTACAAAACTAGCTATGGGTCAAAATTGGAAGATGAAAAATTAGATGAATTTAATTAGTCTCTAATAAATGAGTGGAATAGGCTCAAACTCATGGGGACTCTTAAGTCTGTGAAACCCTCTGCACTTGTAGCACAGGAAACAAGAAAGAAGACTAAGTAGAAGTACAAGAACAAGGAACCAGAGAACAGGAAGGGAGCTAAACAAATGCTTACTGAGGAGTTCTGCACTTGTAGCACAGGAAACAAGCAAGAAGACTAAGTAGAAGTACAAGAACAAGGAACCAGAGAAAAAGAAGGGAGCTAATCAAATTCTTACTGAGTGTTTGAATTCTAGAAAAGGATATTGCAAGAAGGAGAAGGACAAGTGCACACACTGCAATAGGGGTTTATGTCCTAAGATCTCTTGCATGAAGAAAACCATTGATCAAATGGCACAAGTACTCCAGCAAAATCACTTGGATGATTTCACATGAGATAATGCCAAGGATAAGAAGGGGTACCAACCAATAAAAGACATGGGTAAGGGTCATGCATTGCCAGTTGCTACTTATCTGCCACTTCTTGGGTGCTTTATTCAAGAGCTACATGCTATATGGATTCTTTAGTAGACACTTTTTTCTTACTTGGAGACTTATCCTAGACCACCTATATTTTTAGGAGATAATACACCTGTGGAGGTTTCTGGTGATGAGACAATTGACTTGGAGCATGGAAGTATTCACCATATATTATATGCTCCTCAACTTTCAGTCAACTTGGTTTCCATTTACCAGATTACTCATACATGGTTAGGCAAGAAAGTAGAATTTACTCTAGATATAATGGTGATTTCCAACATGACAGATGGTTTTAGAGTTGCTATTGTGGAGTTAAACCACTATTCCAAGTTATACAATTTCTCTTACTTTATTCCTAAATCTGATTTTTCTCTTCTAACACATCTTAATGAGGAAAGAAGGTTATGGCATGAGAGATTTGGTCACCGTAACTATAAGTATTTGGACTAGTTATCCAAAAAAGGAATGGTTGAAAGGTTGCCCAACTTCCAATACACATATGGAGTTTCCAAGGCTGCATGCTTGGAAAGCATCCTAAAGAGAAGCTAAAGACGAGAAAGGATAGAACTTAGGAGAGCTACCTCACTACTTTAGCTAGTGCACAGTGGCAATATTGGACCTTTTCCTCACCCATGGGCCATCTATAAGGAAGGAAAGTTATGTGTTAACACTCATTGATGACTTATCAAGATATATATGCCATTATTTTCTTAAGTTGAAATCATAAGTCTCTAAGCATATCAAAAATTTTAAGCAACTTGTAGAAAATCAGATAGGGAAGAGATTTTAATGCCCTAGAACTGATAACAAGGTGAATATGTCCATAAAGATGTTCGAAATCTTTGTTTATAATCCAACATAAAGCTGCAAAATACAATTCTTTACATTCCATAAAAGAATGGAGTTGTAGGGAGAAAACATAGACCAATAAAGAGATAGTGAATTGTAAGCTCCATCTTATATCCTTACATCCTAAGCTAAGGGAAAAAGCCATTAATTGTGCTACATATATTTAGAATAAAATTCCACATAAATCAGTGAAAGGGTCACTTCTTTTGAGGACTTGACAAGGAAGAAACTCACTTTAGATTTTTTGGTTTATGAGCATGGGCTAAGATTCCCTTCGGTACGAGAAAGGCTATGGAGCCTCAAAGAAGGAAGTACATATTTGTGGGATTTTCAAAGGAAGTTAAGGGATTCAGGCTATTAAATACCTCTTCAAATACCTTGTTTATCCAAAGGAGTGTGAGATTTGAAAATAGTCCCTTACAGGTACTTCGAAAGCACCCTGCCTCATTCTCTAGACCTCTAGTTCTATCAAATCTTAGTCATTCTTGTTGATATCATTTTTTTATAATATTTCTGAATTTGATCTTTTAGAACAATACCAAGAAATTTCAGGTAGAAAGTAGAGGCCTCAATGGGTACAACAAACACTTTATGTAGTTGGTGATCTAGCAAGTGATCCTATCAATCGAAAGAGAACTAGGTTGTAGTTTTTGGAGCCTTCACAAACTCTAACTATCATGGAGTATTCTTATATACTTGGATTATACCCTACGACCTATGTCGAGGATGAAGGGAATTCCCATTTTGGAAGAATCTATGAGAGAGAAGTATAATTCCTTGATGAAGAACAATACCTGGGAATTGATACCTCCTCCTCCCAACAAGAAACTCTTTTAGATGTAACTGGGTTTAGAAAACTAAAAGAGTAGTTAATGGGACTATTTCAATGTGCGAGGCTCGCTTGATAGCCATGGGATTCTCTCTAGTTAAAGGGATTGACTATAAGGAGACCTTTGAACTAGTAGTTAATATGGACACTAACAGCAAACATTATATCAGGCCTAGTTGCTGTTAAATACATGAGGCTGCCAACTATGCTTTTGTATAAGCTAGGATCAAAATCCTTGCTGCTATCCTCTCTGCTGAGTTTTAATCCCATTATTGTGGGAGTGATTGCTGCCTTGCACTCTTGCATATTAAATCTGCCCAACAATTCATTTATATATCTCGCTTGAGAGATAAAAATTCCATTTTCATTTTGATCTACTTCTATGCCTAAAAAGTATCTCAAAAAACCCATGTCAGTCATTTCAAATTCATCTTTCATGACTGATTTGAAATTTTTAATGAGCTGATCATCATTACCTGTGAAAATAACATCATCAACATATAACACAACAATTAAAATCTTACCATCCTTTTCTTTGATGTAGGCGGTAGGTTCTCCTTCACACTTGTCGAATTCATTATCCAAAAGATATGAATCTATTCTGTTGTACCATGCTCTTGGCGCTTGCTTCAGCCCATAAAGAGCTTTCTTCAATTTGCATACTTTGTGTTCTTGGCCTTTTCTCTCATATCCTAGAGGCTGTTCAATATAGACCTCCTCATTTAACACTCCATTTAGGAATGCTGGCTTCACGTCCATTTGGTAAACTTTCCATTTGTTTTGTGCTGCTATGGACAGCACTGCTCTCACGGTTTCCATTCTTGCAACTGGTGCGAAAGTTTCCTCATAATCTCTCCCATACTACTGCTTGTACCCTTTGACAACCAGCCTTGCCTTGTGCCTTTCAATTTTGCCTTCAGCATTGCACTTGGTCTTATAGACCCATTTAACTCCAATGACTTCTTTACCTTTTGGTAGCTCAACCAAATCCCATGTCTTGTTTCTCTCTATGGCATTCATTTCCTCATCCATAGCTTCTATCCATTTATTATCTTTAATTGCATCTTCGAAATGAATAGGGTCATCAACATGACAATACAAAGCAAACAAGGAATTCATTCCTTCATCATAAATGTCACTCAAGTTTCTAAATTTCTTACCTCTTTCATTCAGTGTGCAAGTGCTTGAAGATGCACTTGAATTTCCACTCTGTGGTGTGCTTGGAGAAGCACTTTCATTTCTCTTCAAGGGTGTCACTTGCTGTCCTGGTGTTGGCACTGCTGTTTGGGGATGCACTTCAGCCACCTCTTCATCATCTTCATCATGAGACAAACAGTTTTTAACATTCACTATTTTCTCTATGCTTCCATCCTAAGCTTCCTCTTCAATGAATTGAACATCTCTGCTGATGAAAAACTTCTTGGTAGATGGGATATACAACCTGTAGGCTTTGGATTCTTCACTGTATCCAATGAAAAGACATTTCTCCCCTTTGCTGTCCAACTTCCTCCTTAGCTGATCTGGAATGTGTGCATAGGCCACACATCCAAAAACTCTCATGTGGGTGACTCCTTGCTTTCTCCCACTCCATGTTTCTTCTGGCACTCTATTCATCACTGCTTTTGTAGGACACCTGTTCAGAATATATGCTGCACAATTTACAGCTTCAGCCCAATAGTCATTTGGCAAATGCTTTGCCTTTAACATGCTCCTCGCCATATCCATGATGGTCCTGTTCTTCCTTTCAGCAACTCCATTTTGTTGCGGAGTGTACCTTGCTGTAAACTGTTTGTGAATTCCATTTTCTCTACAAAATCGTAGGAATTGTTTGGAGATATACTCACCTCCTTTGTCAGTTCTCAGAACTTTAATATGCAACCCGCTTTGATTTTCCACAAGTGCTTTGAAATTTCGAAATTTTTCAAAGACTTCACTTTTATTCTTCAAGAAATAAACCCAAGTTTTTCTTGTAAAATCATCAAAGAAAGTTAGAAAATATTGGTTGCCTGCTAGTGATGGGGTTTGCATCGGTCCACATACATCTGAGTGGACAATTTCTAAGGGTGCTTTTGCCCTTATGCATTTCCCTGATGGAAAACTTTCTCTGTGTTGTTTTCCCAATATGCAGCCTTCACAAAGGCTGTCCGGTTTCTCTATCAATGGTAATCCTCTTACCATCCCTTTTCTGCTTAACAAATTAAGACCTCCAAAGTTGAGATGTCCAAATCTCAAGTGCCACAACCAATTTTCATCCTTTGGCACACTTTGGAAAGCCTCTTGGGTAACTGCTGCAATTACCTCTTTGTTTTTCAAATTTGCCCTTATTTTGAGAGGGAACATCCTGTTCCTCGTCATCCTCACTTCAACAATGCATCTTTTGCTGGGTGTTATATCCATGATGGTGCATACATCATTCCTAAAGAAAACATTGTACCCCTTATGGACACGCTGTCCAATACTCAAGAGGTTACATCTCATTCCAGGGACATAGTAGACATCTGCTATGGTTTTCCTTTCACCCTTCTTCGTAAATATTTTTATTTCTCCTTTTCCCATAATAGAGATTTTACTATCAGTTCCAAGTGTGACTTGTGACTTCACACCTTGATCTAGAGCAGAGAACAAAGCTAAGTTTCCTGTCATATGGTTGCTGCAACCTGAGTCTAGAAACCATATATCTTCACTATTTGTTTCAGCCATGTTACAAGCTAATAAAACATTATTTTGGCTTGTATTTTCTCTAATGATATTTGCACTAGAACTACTACTCATATCATGCTGCTTTTTCCTACACTAATTTGCATAATGCCCATATTTTTTACAATAATAACATTGGACATTGGATTTTTCATACCTCTGTCCTTGAGCATGATGTTGTCCTCTTTGTTGGCTGCTGCCTTGGCCTTGGTTCTGATCTGAATTGCTGCCTCTTCCTTGAGCATTTGCTGGACTGTTCCTTCCACTTCTGTTCTGGCTTCTACCTCTTCCTCTCTTGTTTCCTCTGCCTTGACCTCTTCCTCTTCCAAAGGACATCTGGGTCTTGAAGGCTTGCTCTAGAGATGAGTTTTCATTTCTACTCAACCTCTGCTCATGAGTTATCAGTGATGCATGAAGTTCATCAACTGAAAAGTTTGAGAGATCCTTTGTCTCTTCTATGGTGGTGACAATGGCATCAAACTTTGAGGGTAAGACCCTCAATATTTTCTCCACAATCCTCCTTTCTTCAATGGTTTCTCCATGAGTCCTCATCTGTGTGATCAGACCAATTACATGTGTGAAGAATGAGTCAATGTTGTCTGACTCCTTCATGCACAGATTCTCAAAATCTTTCCTGAGCAACTGTAGTTTTTCTGTCTTCACTCTCTCCATGCCTTGATAGGCTGTCTTGACGGTTTTCCATGCTTCTTTGGATGTCTTAGCTGCTGCTATCCTTGGAAACACACTCTGGTCCACTACTTGATATAAAAATACAAGGGCTTTTGAGTCCTTCTTCCTATTGCTCTTTAATAGATCTTTCTCTGTTGGAGTTAATCTATTAAACTCATTTTCATCTGCTGGTTCTTAAAAACCATCTTGAACTAATTCCCATAAAGCTTGAGAGACAAACAGGGCTCTCATGGTTATTGCCCAATAGTCATAGTTTTTCCCATTAAACTGTGGGAGCTGGGTGTTAAACATACCCATACCAGTGCTTGTGCTGGCCATTCCTTGCATCCTTAGCTATGCTTCAATTTATTGACTGTGTATTTTAAAACAAATGACTGCTTCTTCAGCAACACATAAAAACTTTGTGAAATACCTGAGTATTTTCTTGACTGAGCCTTCACTCTGCTGGAGAAGATCTACTGCTGCAATAAAAGACTCCTCCCTTCAGCTTCTTTGTCACCTTCAAAAAGCCTAAGCCTGCTCTGATACCACTGTTGGGGATTTTTCTGGTAAAATCCCCAAAACACAAAAATAAAACACACAGAGGCAATGCTCTGTTTCCTTTACTCCAGGATCTTTTTGCACAGGGAAGCTTTTAAAAAAAAATGACTGAAGAACAGAGTATTGCACCACCATAAAAAGATTTCTATTCATTAAAACAAAAATCACTGATACATATTCATCCTCTATGCTAAGAGGGATTCACCCAAAAAAAAACATTCAGTAAAACTCTGTCTCTTTTACAAAATGATTTTTACATTGCTGTGTAAAATCTTCATCCACTGCTGTAAAATAAATTTACATGGATTTACTGCTGTAAAATAGCTTTTTCATTTACCACTTCTTGTTTCCCACTGCTGTGCATATCACAAAATAAAAATACAAAGAAATACAAAAACTCTCATACTTCTTCTGCACACTGCTGTGCGATATTCTCTTGCAAAAATCAACAAAGTTCAACTCCTGGAAAATACATGCGCTCCACCATTTTCTTTATGCATTGCTGTGCAATTTTCTCTCTCGGTTTTCTTTTGCTCCCCCGAGCTCTCATATTACAAAATAGTCAACACACATTTTTTAAACATATTACAACGCACGAGCCCTTTTTTATTTTTTTTGTATATGAAAACTAAAGCAAAACATATATGAAAACAAAACAAAAACGCACAATTACATTTTACGTGCCGTAAATAAAAAAAAACTTAAATGTTTACCAACACCTATGACAACTTATTAAATGCCTTCATGGAAAAAGTCTGCAGTCAACCAAGCTTGTATTTTACTCCACGAAACATTAACTGCAGGCTCGTATGCATCTTGGAACAATCGACGACGAAGATCGATGGAGTAGATCGGACGGCGGAGGAGAATATCGGGAGGCCTTACTTTTTTGAACGATAGTACCCGGGATGTCAGAAATGCTTACGGATGGGGAGAGCCATGCGTCAACACTATATTTTCTCGGGCTCTTGTGTACGAAAACTGCCTTCACGCAAAAGCGGTCCCGAGAAGATCACAGTGGTTTTGTTGGATTAAACATTGTTTGACCGAGCGACAGTTGAAATTATATTTTCAACACTCCCCTTTAATTTAAATTGTTGGGCATTCAGTCATACCCAGACACTTCCTTAAAAATTCAAAGCTTTTCTGATACAATGGCTTTGTCAAGATGTCTGCAACCTGTTCTTGAGTCCTGTAATGTTCTAGGACAATTTCTCCATTGTTCACCAATTCTCTGATGTAGTGAAACCTTGTATCAATGTGTTTCATTCTCTTATGAAACACTGAATTCTTTGACAGTGCAATATCTGAGCTATTGTCACAAAAAATCACTGTTGCTTTTTCCTGCTCTTGGCCTAAGCTCTTCAACATCCTTCTCATCCAAACTGCTTGACATGCTGCTGCTGTAGCTGCCACATATTCAGCCTCTGCTGTAGAAAATGCTACAATGGACTGCTTCTTAGAAGCCCATGAAATGGCTCCTGAACCCATATGAAAAACATAACCAGAAGTGCTTTTCCGATCATCAACACTTCCAGCCCAATCGCTATCAGTGTATCCAACCAAATCTGAATGTTCTGAGACATTATATAAAATTCCAAACATTTTGGTACTTTTGACATACCTCAAAATTCTTTTTGCAGCCTCCCAATGTGCCTCCTTTGGCCTCTCCATGAATCTGGAAATTAAACTAACAGCATGCATAATGTCAGGCCTAGTTGCTGTTAAATACATAAGGTTGCCTACAATACTCTTGTACAAACTAGGATCAAAATCCTTGCTGCTGTCCTCTCTGCTGAGTTTTAATCCCATCACTGTGAGAGTGATCACTGCCTTGCATTCTTGCATGTTAAATCTGCTCAATACTTGATTTACATATCTTGCCTGTGAGATAAAAATTCCTTTTTCATTTTGATCTACTTTTATGCCTAAGAAGTATCTCAAAAAACCCATGTCAGTCATTTCAAATTCTTCCTTCATGACTGATTTAAAATTCTTGATGAGCTGATCATCATTACCTGTGAAAATAACATCAACATACAAGACAACAATTAAAATTTTACCATATTTTTCTTTGATGTAGACGGTGGGTTCTCCTTCACACTTGTCGAATTCATTATCCAATAGATATGAATCTATTCTGCTGTACCATGCTCTTGGCGCTTGCTTCAGCCCATAAAGAGTTTTCTTCAATTTGCACACTTTGTGCTCTTCACCTTTCTTCTTATAGCCTAGAGGCTGTTCAACATAAACCTCTTCCTTTAACACTCCATTTAGGAATGCTGACTTCACGTCCATTTGGTAGACTTTCCATTTGTTTTGTGCTGCTATGGACAGCACTACTCTCACGGTTTCCATTCTTGCAACCAGTGCAAAAGTCTCTTCATAATCTCTCCCATACTGCTGCTTGTACCCTTTGACAACCAGCCTTGCCTTGTGCCTTTCTATCTTACCTTCAGCATTGCTCTTGGTCTTGTAAACCCATTTCACTCCAATGACTTCTTTACCTTTAGGTAGCTCAACCAAATCCCATGTTTTATTTCTTTCTATGGCATTCATCTTCTCATCCATAGCTTCTATCCATTTCTTATCTTTAATTGCATCCTCGAAATGAATAGGATCATAAACATGACAAAACAAGGCAAATAAGGAATTCATTCCTTCATCATAAATGTCACTCAAGTTTCTGAACTTCTTACCTCTTTCATTTGGTATGCAAGTGTTTGAAGATGCACTTGAATTTCCTCCTTGTGGTGTGCTTGGAGAAGCACTCTCATTTATCCTCAATGGTGTCCCTTGTTGTCCTTTTGTTGGCACTGCTTTTTGGGGATGCATTTCAGCCACCTCCTCATCATCTTCATCATGAGACAAACAGTTTTTAACATTCATTGTTTTCTCTATGCTTCCGTCCCAAGCTTCCTCTTCAATGAATTGAACATCTCTGCTGATAAAAAACTTCTTGGTGGATGGGATATACAACCTGTAGGCTTTGGATTCCTCACTGTATCTAATGAAAAGACATTTCTCCCCTTTGCTGTCCAACTTCCTCCTTAGCTGATCTGGAATGTGTGCATAGGCCACACATCCAAAAACTCTCATGTAGGTGACACCTTACTTTCTCCCACTCCATGCTTCTTCTGGCACTCTATTCATCACTGCTTTTGTAGGACACCTGTTCAAAATATATGATGCACAATTTACAGCCTCAGCCCAATAGTCATTTGGCAAATGCTTTGCCTTCAACATGCTTCTCGCCATATCCATGAT
>APFE030869367.1:23184-43485 GCA_000404065.3 Pinus taeda | reverse complement strand
TCGAAAATAGAGAGGCAAGTGTCAGAGGGGAAGCTTCTAGAAGATTCCATGATCTTCCACCTCGCATTTTGTCCCTGCTATTTGTCCATTCCCGACCATCACACCCTACAGAGGAGCAAATCAGTATGCATCACACCTTGTACATTAGGAAGGTGATATGCATCGCACTCTCTGCATTGAGCTTTCAGTATGGTCTAGTTTTGACCATTTATGAGCAGTTTTCAGTGGAGAACTTCTGGGAGATGATGTAATCAACTGACCTTGTTCCTTTAGGCAATGAAGCAACACTTTTAGGGAATTAGGAGCCCTCAGTTTATGGACATTTATGATTGGGGTTGAAGTGCCCAAAAATGTATATAACACTTGCCCACTAAAGCATGAGGTCGTTAATCTTTCTGATGTCGGGTGAAATGCTTTACTATGAGGATCTGAAGTTTTTCCAAGGTGGGAGGCGAACTGTAATAAGATACAATACAATACATTATTTTGACAACATTTTTTCATGATCTAGCTGAGGCGGGCATTCCCATGCTCAACTGTATAAATTCATTTTCATGTACATAGGACAGACAATCGTTTGTGTGACAGAGTGATGATATGGACACATCATCCTTTGATTTGGATGATCATATTTTCGACAATGATGTACACTTGATGTCTTTATATTCCTGAAGATATCGCAGCCCGGATGGATGAAACTAGAACCCGGGTCTTCAAAACTCATTCAATCTTCACTCGGAGTACAATTCGATCCATGTGAAAAATGTTCAGGAGTCCACATGGAAAGGCATCGCCAGATTACCAACCAATGATGTAAGTTGTTAACAGGCGTGAGAGGAATCACCAATAATGACAATGACCATCAAGGTACTACAGTACAATTCACGTGGTGTGAAAAAAGGACTTGGCGTCGAACACCACGTAAAATCTCTCGGTCGAAGGCCATTGATGTAAACCTGTCACCGAAAGTGAGAAACTTGCCACTGAGGCATGCAAGCTTCAAAGTACTGAAAGGGTTGTTCCTAAGTCAACTTCTTGGATAATGGGCTGATGTCGACAAGAAGCGACCCATCGCAGGAGGTCCTTAATGAATCCCACATCCACGACACGGAACGAAGCAAATGATTTTGGAGGTGAAAACAATTTGACGATACAGGGTTCAGGGTGGCGGTCATGATGGAATGAAGCATGAATGTGTTGCAGTGGGTGAGACACAGGTGAATTGTCTGAATGACTTTTCTTGAACATATCGGCGACACTCACGATGGATTGGTTGCGTTAACCCCAAAGATGGTTGGTGTGATGGACCAATGGTGATAACCAATGAAGGAAACAACCCAACCCAGCATGGATGCGGAAGGAAAGTGTCATGTTTAAGAGTGACTTGCTACCAATAAAGTTTCTTCAAGTTTTCTTTCCAATTTTCCCCAGTCATTGCTGACCAGTACCTCTTTATTTTTGTCAATCTTAAGGAGGATAACATATGCTTGTTCTATAATCCACCCTTCGGGCGAACCTGTCGCTATATTTTAGCGAGCCTAGCGACAGTGTAACTCGTTCTCGTCCATTTGGACGAGTATGTCGCTATTTGGTTTTAACGATTTTACCGACAAAGATAACTCGGTCCCTTTCAATTTTAGAGAGTTTGAAAGAAATAGAAAGGAGAACCCAATGATTCTTTTTCGTCATATAATCCCTTAAGTTCGAAAAAGCGTAAAATAATACAAAAGGGATGAATTTTTGATAGTTTTAATGAGCCGAACAAGACAAGCGCTCGATCTTTTTGTGTAATAATCCCTTAGGTCCAAAAAGATTAAAATCTAGAGGAGGGATAGCACTTCCGATGACTTTAACGAGCCGGATAGGCCAATCGCTCGGCAATCTTGTCATATTTTACGGGTCAGGTGAAAAGAGCTTAAAGGAGACTTGTTTTCGAGGAACGAGTGATGGTTTTGGGTAGCAGCTGATTCCAGGGAAGATTTGGATTTTTCCAATCAAGACAGTGTCACAAGGATGGCTAATAGAATCACTCGTCGCAAATGTTCCTCGAAGGGGTAAACAATCATATGGGGGTGAATCATTGGCTAAAAACAGAGTGGAGGTGATGGCGAGAACACGACCAAGGCTCAAAAGCTGGCGATAAGGCATTCACAATGGTTATTTACCGGTTCATTTTTTAATGAGCTGAAACACTCGGGGAAACATTTGCTCATGACTTATGTTTATTTTTTAACGAGCTTGAACTATGCGCTAAAACTACTCGTGGTGGGTTTATTTTTTAATGAGATTGAACCGTGCGGTAACATTGCTAGCCAGTCGTATGATAAGGATGTCTCATTCAAAATGCCATTTTTTATGGGGCTTGCACCTTTTGAAGTTTGCCTCAGATCCTTTCTTTATGAAAGCTAGGAAATGACCAGCCTTACGGGTCTAAAGGGTTAGAGGTCCTACAAATTTAAAAAATAAATAGTCGCTCTTCACTTGCATGCGGAAAAGTTTGCATGCCCCAGGTATAGCGAAAAGTTTCCAGGTTACCAAGAAAGTTCCATTTGCGTAGCAGACAGAAAATCTCCCTTGGCGATGCCTACTGAAATAGACAAAGGGGAGTGGTGTAGAGACACTCCACTCACATAACTTTAATGAAGGTATCTTATTCCAAACTGATCCCATTTTCCTGTAAGGACGCGTTCGTCAGAATAGTCATATATCCTTCGCGGAAAACCACTCTATACCCGAGGTTTCCCTACCGAAACAGACCAGGGTGCATGCCCCCTGGGTTTCAGTCACATCCTCCTGAATCACTCGCGTTCATCAGGTGGACGGACTAGAGATCGATGAGACATTCCTTGCATGAAGAGACCATTTAGGGATGGCATTTGACTATTTGCAATGTGTGAACCAGGGAATAACATTTGGTCTACGAGCTTGACCATTCTCACTTCGTGCGGAAAACACATTACTCTAAAGAGTGAGGAGATGACGGCTCCCATGCAATAAATATAGTCGCGTCCAAGGAGTAGATTATAATCCAAGGGTCCTTGAACTACCATCATGTTCATGTGAAAGGTTTTCCTTCTCAAAGTAACAGGCACATTTGGAAGGATCCCTAAAGGTCGACTGGTTCCTTTGTCGAAGCCTATTAGATTTCTCATTTCAGGCAAAAGCGATGGCGAACCAAGAGCTTTCCAAGCAGTTGAGGAAAGGATACTCACAGAAGCCCCTTCATCGATGATAGTACTAGCCATGACCATTCTATAAGCTTGTACAATGATTTTGAATGGTACACTAGCTGGTAAACGGGGTCTGCATAGTAGATTCCAGTCGAAGGAAACAACTAGGTTGCTTGGTGGTGGGACCGAATAGACCGCCAAATATGACTCTGATGAACTTCCTTCCTGCGATAAAGGAATGGGAGGACTGCCCCCAAGTTCATCGGAGTCTGTGTTGATGAAAAGAAATTGAACGGTGTCGTTCTCTTTCTCTTAAGTGATGGTATCATTCGAAGATGAGCACTCTAAAGGCAAGACTGGGTCAACTGTCGTCTCAACCATTTGACTTTCATCTGGTATGGATTCAGAGGGTTCATTTTCAATGATAGATGCTTTGGCCGACCTTAATGATGGGCCAACCGGATTTTCAACTGGTGTAGGACTTGGCAAGAGTTTTTTATATCCAGGAGGAAGTCGTAGCAGTGAAACCGGACGATCATCCAAAACTCTTTTAGCCTCGTCAAGGAAGGGACAACGGTGGACAATGTGATTGCCTTCACACAACTTACAAGGAAATCTGGGATTCCTTTTCTATCCATGTGCTTCACTTTCACTGGTTGATGGTGTGCGTTCAACATGATCATCAGAGGTTGACGCCACCGGATTGTGCAAACGAGGAGACCAGTCCCTTAAGATCTGAGGGATGCAGGGACAATCTCGGTGATAGTAGTCTCCATTGCAAATGACACAAGGAGATTTAGGCTTCGACGGTGCAGTGTGAGGATTTTTGCTAGATGACACTTGGTTGCCCCCTTTCGATTTTGGTTCCTTTTTCTTCTTTTCCTTTTTCTCTTTCTGCTTCTTCTTCTTCTCAGTTACTTGATTTCTAGCTTTATCAGCTTTATCAAGCGAAGAGGAAGGAGGAGAGTGAGAATCAGATGAAGTAGAAGGTTGGGAGGCAACTCTAGTGTCATCTAGTTGCTAACTTGACTGTTCAGAAATTACGGATTCTGAACGACAGAGGTAGAGAAGAGCCAAACAGGAAAACCAATTGTCAACCCTGGAAGTGACAAAGTGGCCATATGGGGTGCACCAACATCTCCCCAAGAGGAGAAAGGACTAGGATTTCCTCCAAGGTGAAATCCTTGGTTGGTAGACTCCATTTTCTCAACCTAAAGACCAATGAGGGAATTTTTGATGTTATTCCATTTAAAATAATTTTAGATGCTTTGATACAACTTGTTTTTTCAATTTTAAAGAGTCGAGAAAAAACAAAAGATGACTCTAGTCGCCTTCGATTTTTATTGAACCTGAAGTGACAAGTGCTCAGAGGACCTTTTCCTTTAAGGAGTCTGAAAAGGAGCAAAATGGACTTCTCCGGAGATCTAGGCAGAGGGGATTACCAAACCAATCGCAAAACTGCAGAATACTTTTTACGGTACGGCAGTCAATCTTCCCGAATGATGTGTTCAGTGCATTGCGATCGATAGGGCGGCAGACATGGCTTCCTAAGGATAAAGGATGCAGCCTATTGTGGTCTCCCAAAATATACTCGACGGTACGTGGGAGCACAAGTCCGTACTCGCACTTGTCATCTCAGAGTAGAGGAATCACCCAACCAACAATGAGAACAACAGTTACCAGGTTTTACGACGCCAGAATACGTCTCTAGCCTAGACCTCTAGATGTTGTGCGTTAGGTTCCAAAGCATTGTTAGATTCATTAAATTTATTTTAAGTTGATCTTGCTTAAAAATTTTCCTTTCAGGTTCACCATATGATGTGTATACAATTCATAAAATGCAGTCTAAGATGATAAACAAACGTTTAATCTTCTTTTGACAATGAAAATCCTAGCTACTAAGGAAAGAAAGTTAAGAATCTTTCAGCAAAGAGCACAAAGCACACGCTAAATGCACTGTCCTAAATCAAACCAAGCAATCGAAAATGCAAATGCACATGCATGTATTTGTTTTCAGCCTTCTTAATGTATGAATGATGATAAGAAAGCTATGTGCAAATCTGAATTACTTTCAAAGTGACAATACTCAACAAATTTCTTGTCAAACTGAAGTGAAGGTAAGAGAGACACTTTGCGATTTTGAAATGAAAATTGCTTTTCGACACTTTAAAAACTATTAATTCAAATCATATGCAATAGTAACCATATAATCGACTATCAAGAACAATGGGATTGTCTTTTAAAACTGAAAACGACAGCTACGACACTTTCAGATCAAGAAACGATAGTTTGACTATGCTACTTTTTTGCAAAAGAGAACTGAAAATGGCGCACAATACATAAAAACACTTACAATTCTTTGCACTATGGAGGCGGAATAATGTGAGAAAAGGGGGTTTTCATAGAAATACACTGACCACAGGCAACAAAACTCCTGAATAGGACTGAAAATAGTGAGGAAAAACCAAAGTATGAAGGTAAAGTTAACCTTCCCCGACCATCGCACCTGTCACACTGTGAATTCAGTATGCAGCACACCTACTACACTCGGGAAGTGCGATGCATACAGACTGCCTTGAAGGCAGGGTGTGATGGTACCAGTGCGAGACTTTAAACAAGTTTTTACTCACAATTTGCAATTCAGTTTAGGAATTTAGGCCGAGTAAGTGATGTTCAGTGTTTGTAAATCACAGGGGTAGATCTAAGGAGGTTACTAGAGCCACCACTTAGGTCAATTAGACTGTTTGCAAATCAATTGTTTAATTCATAAACAAAACCCGGAGATAGACTGAAGCAGCATTGATCTACTTTACATTTGTATAAAAAATGCAGTTCGAAGACTAGTTGGCTTGGCTTTAGACTCCGTCTGTAATTTTATAAAAGAAACAAAGATAGGCTAACAAACAATCTAGTCTCTTCCCCAAGGGAGTCACCATTTTGTTACCAGGAATAGTGTTCACTCAGATGCTGCTATTCCCACTAAGACTGGTAGCTATCTTAGAAACAAACAAGTAAAGTCTACTTTCGCTTTCCTTTATGAAAATAGATAGGAGTGGAACAAAGGAGACCAACCTTAGTCTTGCGCTTGATTTCCTCTCCTTCCTGATAGGGTTTTGCCGCTTCTTCTTCGTCTACCCAGCTTCAAAGAGCACTTGTGAAATCACAGCAACATACTACTATCGAAGAACAAAGATCTATATTCATAAATAACGCAGGACCATATGTGTGTTAACCATGCAAATGCATATATAAGTAAATATACAAGAATATGGAGGAAAACTTGAATAGCTTTATTAAGATGAAAAGTAGCAAGAGGATTAAAACCATATATTCTGACCCAGCATCATCCTCTAGCAAGAAATCCCTCCTTCACCTCAATTAAAGCTTATATCACTCAACACTATGAATATACACTAGAAAACCAACAACACTTCTCTATAAGATACAAAATTCCAGCCTCTGGATCTCCGTGATGAGGGATCCATATATAGATGATTGTAGGGAGATGAGTCATCTTTTGGGGTCTTGATTAGTTTCCTCTCTCTGATAGTTCCTACTTCCACTTGGAGAATGATGATCTCTTACTCATCCTTGGTCGAAAACAGAGAGGCAAGTATGAGAGGGGAAGCTTCTGGAAGATTCCATGATCTTCCACCTCGCATATTGTCCCTGCCATTTGTCCATTCCCGACCATTGCACCCTACAGAGGATCCATTCAGTATGCATCGTACCTTGTACATTGGGAAGGTGATATGCATCACACCCTCTACACTGGGTTTTCAGTATGGTCCAGTTTTGACCATTTATGAGAAGTTTTTAGTGGAGAACTTATGGGAGATGATGTAATCAGCTGACCTTGTTCCTTTAGGCAGTGAAACAACACTTTTAGGGACTTAGGAGCCCTCAGTTTATGGACATTTATGATTGGGGTTGAAGTGCCCAAAAATGTCTATAACACGCGGATCATGAGAAATTCCCACATTTAGTGACTGAGAAGCTAATGCACCGATGGATTGACGCGACAACTTGAATGATTGAATTGGATCCACACACATGGCTCAAGGGTGTAGCGAAATCCAGGTTGCTAAACCTACTCTGGGTGCCACATTACCACGACGCCCCATTGACCATCTTCATCATCAGGCAGCTTCTATGCTTGGTGCATGATGGATATTTATGGATAGAGGAGCCCATTCCCATCACAGATCACTTGATTCATCAGATAACATGGTTGCTTTAGTTAGGGGAGGATCTAGCCAATATATCAAAAGGAAAAGGTGGTGAGTTGGCCCTCGCAGAAGCAATGAAGAATAAATTCAATTTGGAGAAGAAGAAACAAGGATATGCCATCTCCAGCATTAACAACTCTGCAGTCAAAGTTGCAACACATATTTTAGCAGGGAAAGTGATGTGGAAGTGTCACACAAATGAGGTGTCCATGCCTGTTATTGCACTAGCGGCCCAATGCACTGAAGGAGTCCAGTTTAATTTGGTGAATTATCTATGCGGCGAGTTTCTTATGAACTATCGCGAGGCACAAGAGCAAGGCAAGATGTTCCACTACATGTGGAACTTGCTATCAATCATACTGGTAACATGGGAGCTACCTGAAGATAGCAAATTCCCTTCAATCGCACCGGACCTTCTAGAGGCAAAAAAGTACACTTTGCTATGGTAAACCAAGGGTGCATAGCGTATAAAAGAAAGCAAGACCTTTTGGATCATTATGGAGATGAATATATGGATGGGGATCAATCGAAAGCCGCAGTTGTCGCCCATAGTATACGCCAATTTGTAGAGCTTTGTAGCATTCAAAGTGGATTTCCACCATGTCTTTATCAGGGTGCGAAAGGACCCTATAAAGACATGGCATAACCTACCATACCTGGTGACTAATGATGTAATTTTTGTAGTCCTTGAGTCTTGGCCACCGGAGTGGTGCACTCCAGCAGGCTCTGCTGTGGAAATGGACAAGTCCACTGTGCAACGTAAGAGGGAAGAAACCAAGCTCTGAATGGTGTAACTGGCAGAGAAGTGCAGAAAGAAAGAAGCAGAGGCTAAGGCCCAGGTAGCGTACGATGCAGTGAACTTGGCAGAACAACAATAAATAGGAGGAGAAGAGCGCAAAGGATAGAAGTCACCTTCACCTGGGACTGAGGTAGAAACAGAGATAGAACAAGGTGGCACAAACCCACAAATGAAATCCGCCCAATTCAAGCGTCTGCGACTGTGAGAGTAGGCAGTGCCATGAAATAAAACCAAGGCATCAAAGACATCCTTCGACCCAGTCACCCTCACTAAGGGGGATTTGCATGATATCAGAGAAACGGTGAGGGATGTCACTACAGAGGCCCTCCAACTTTTCGAAGAGCAGCAACAATTGGTATTGGGGGCTCTCCAGATAGAGCTGCAGGAGTTTCAGGTTCACATTCCACAGGCTAGCATAGTGTCTACCAGCCTCACTATCAGCACTTCAGCTGCCAAGGAGATGTTGCACACAAGGGTGACCAACAAGATACTGCTACCAGATGGGGCACTCACTACATAAAATGAGGTCAAAAACCCCACATTTAGCAGTCTGAAAAGGGTAGGACTGAATATGGCTACGCTCCCTCGGGAGACGCTCTACCATTTTCAAGATGGAGTCACCGTGGAACTTCGGGCCCGATAGAGTCACGCTTTGCAGATGATGAGCAAGAAGTGCATCAACATTGAGCAGTTGGGCCTGCAGTGCAATGAGGTAGTGGGGTAGAACAAGAAAATAATGTCGGTAGTGGAGGAATCCTGCCGAATGGTCCCAGAGTTGGACATTCAGGCAGAATAACTGGTAGAGGTTCACATCTGCAAGTTGGCCATAGGGGTGCACGATGCTCGAGCAGAGATGGCCCGGGTTTAGTTGGAGCTAAACCTCTAGATCGCATAATTGCAGTTGTGGGCTCAGCCTTCAACTCCACTGGAAATTAGGGAACAACGTACCAATGTTGTTATAACAACAATAGTGGTGGTCGACAGTGCAGTAGCAAACTACATGCAGCTTTTTGAAAAGTCGTTCGAGGTCCTAGCCACCCTGCATGAGGAACCGAATGTAGAGCGCTTGGAGACAGAGGCGCGCGAGCTACAGAAAAAATATGATGAGGTCAAAGGGACCACGCAGATGGTTTCCCTTACACAGAGGCTTACACAGATGTAGGAGACAAAGGTGCTCAAGGAATAGGTGGATGTTGCTCGGCATAAAGAAGCAGTCTTAAAAGCACACCTACAGCCATAGATAGATGAGGATTATGTGATCACAACCTCCATTGAAGGAAAGATCGTGAAACTCTAGGCAGCTTAGCAGAAGATTCAGGGCAGCAGTTCAGTAGCAGTCACCGAGCAGCATGTGGAAGAAGTCCAGCAGGCGGCCACTCAATGCGTTGTCGAAGTTGTGGTGATCCAAACAGAGCTAGGAGGTCTTCCCGCTAAGATCTCCGCACCTACAGAGTGACTCGAGGGCGAATCACAATGTTTGTGTTGGGGGCCTGTTGGGTGTGGGATCCCCCAAGGGAAGTTTTGGGGCTGAAAGCCCATATTTTGGTCATGATTTTGTAATACAAGTGTAAAGACCTTGTAATTTGTGGTTACCAAGTGTGTAGATGTTAAAGAGTCATAGGGTTTTCTGCCCTTATTTTGGAAATGTAATGTGGGCTGTAGAAGATCTATCCATGGTCCGCAAACCATGGGATTGTATAATTAAAGCTAAGCTCTAAGTAGTTAAAGAAAAAAAAAGGAATCAATCAATCAAGCAAGATAAAACATGTATGAGAGATAACTCTGAAGTAGAAGTCTAAGTCTTGGGTCGTAGCATAGGTAGAGGCTCTACAGCTAAGTGCACGGAGGCCTAGAAGTCTGCAACTGAGTGCACGGACTCCTGTAGCTGAGTGCGCAGGGTGGGTCAAGTCTGTAATTAGTTGGAATTATCAATAAAGAGAAGTAGTCTACAATTTCTGCGTCTTTATTTCATGTTTATGCATCTGGTTATGTTGGGTATGAATTTCACTTATAATGCTTATATGATGTGCAAATATATGTAATTGTGTTGGTTAAGTGAATGCAAGTAAGAACATCTATTTATGCGAAGCTAACTAAGATATATTAATAAGACAAGTAAGATACTTAGTGTAGTTTGGGAAATATCACAGTTTGTTGCCCTAACAGTTTAGAAGTATATCAACCCCTGGTTAGGGTTGCACGAAAACTAATTGTACCCTTTGATGAAGGTATTGAAGGGTGGAACAGAAGGCTAAGCAACTTGCGCAAAGGCATGTATAGCTGGAATAAACCGAAATCACATCCATCTCAAGGGTGCGGGAACTTGATTCCAGCATCCCCCCATACTGCTTCCAGTGAGACTTCACTCCACGCTCCATGGGCTGATGCCGAAATGGCCAGTAGTGTAGGGATTTGTTTGGATAACTAATTTTGAACCTGGCTTAAGCCCCCTCAAGCCAACATTGTGTTTCACCTTTTACCTCTCTAACTAACATTGAAGAACTTTGGTAAAGAGGTGCTCTAATATTTTCATTTTTGTTTTTCATGAATGATAGCTTTACGTTGGTACCTTAATATCTTAAATACCTTGTTCTTGCTTCAAATTGAACATATATTAATATTAATTTTCTTTCCTAATTCGAGTAAAGAGAATTGATAAACTTGTGGTGTTTTTTGAGTGATAATCATTGGCTAAGTATTCTAAACAGAAAAGTACTCTAATCATTGCTTGGTTTTATTGGTTGTTGAGATTTTGAGCATATTGGTAAATGATTTATCTTGTTGGGCACATCTTGATAACTTGGCACATTCTCTTATGGTTAATATTGTCCTTTGAATATCATTATCAAGTACTCGTTTCCCTAACTGAAGATCTAATTTAGCTAAATTGTAGAAATTAATCTGTAGATTCAATACTACTCATGAAATTTATTAAATCACAAGACTTGAAGCTTCTCTACTCATCTGTGGAATTTAATTCACCATCTAAAACAAGAATCATAGGCATGCAAAAGGAAACATCATGAAAGCACAAAGATTATCTAGGGGAAAGAAACTGCTCAAAACCCCTTACTATTTATATTGCATTAATCAGAGAATAAAGAAAAATGCAATACTTGCTCAAGCCTGAGCACACATTGCAAGTGTATAGTCTATCCCTCTTCCTGACTGATTGAACTTGGCCCAATATTTATCCAATTCCAAGCATTCCCAGGCATCTATTTCCTTCCCCTATTCCCTTGGTAAATTGTCCCTAACTTTTATGAATTTCATACCAAGGAATTTTGCAATAGCCTTAGGTAAATCTCTGACTACATGCACCACTTGTAGACATGGGAATATGCTACAATTGATAGTACATTGCCTTGAAATCTCCATCTCAACTAGGTAACTCGAATTCTCTACATGCAACAATTATTTTGGGTTGATTTATCAATTAATTGGTTTATCACTAAGTGTGGTTGAAGTTACACATCCACAATTTGACCTCCACTAGTTCTTCTAATAGATAGAACTAGTTAAACTAACAATAACTCAAATTAACTAAAATATATTTCTACAAATTAGAAATCAATCATGTACAATTGAACTCAGCGTCTCCAACTTGAATTTACTAAGTTAACTAAGTAACAAGATCCATGTCACCTCAGTTAACTATCTCCAAGTATTTTGTTGAAATAGAAATTTAAAATTTAATCTAGTTTGACCAAGGAAAAATCAAAACTAGATTTTCTTGTTGCATTTTCAACACTCCCTCTCAGCAAGAAAGGGATTATCATATACCCCAATCGTGTTTCTATGGAAATTTAATTTTCCTCTTAACAAAACCTTTGTTAAAATATTTCATATTGTTCCTTTGTGAGAATGTACTGCAACAACATAGTGTGCCTCTACACACAATCTCGTAGATGGTGATACCATATGTCGATATGCTTGGTGTTGAGAAATATAGAGAAAGAATATTTAAAACATTTCTCTACTTGATAATTTCCTGTGATATACCTTTTCTTCTTAAATTATAGTCTTTTCTTCGTTATATTATTATTGTGTTCTTTTCATCGAGACAATTACCAATATGCACAATAAAAGACAAGTGACACAGTATATAGCCTTGTCATCCATGGCCAAAGCCGAACAACTCTTGAGAAGAAGACCCATCAAAATTCTTCTTCTATATATTCAATTGATGACTACCAAGACCATGAAAAACACCCTTGACTCTATTATCCTCCCAAGAACCTTGTCACTAACCTTGATGCTCTGCCCCTTCCCTTCCTCAACTTTCTTCTTGATCTCAAATTGCTCTCCTTGGCTTCCTCTAGAGAAATTTGGTCTTTATGCTTTACACTTCTTCTTCTTGACTTCCCCTAGAGAATATCGATCTCTAGTCTCTAGCTCAGCCACCCAGAATAAGTACCCCAAAAGAACCCTTCCTTCGCTATCTCTAGAAGAAACTTCTTCTTCACTAACCCTAGAAGAAACTCTCCTTCGCTAACTCATGAGAATCTCGCCTTCGTTGAGGGTCAAAGAATCCTTCTTGTCACTTCTTTGCACTGCTTCTTTGTGGCCTCTTCTTTGCACTTCTACTTGACCAATTCTTTGCACTTATTCTTGACCAAATTCTTGTCTAGTTGTTTGCTCCTAAGTGAGGCTGAGTATGGCTATATATACACCTTTCCTCATGTTCTTTAGGCTAACATGATCACAAGTGGTTAGGCCAACTTCTTCTAGCAATTTCTTCCATCGTTATAGGTCGACATGAAGAGGATAAGTGACAAGGTCTTGGAGGATACTTTACATAGACAATTTTGACCTTTTACAAAGTGTAACATGAATTCATTACATGACAATGACTCTAACATTTTATGACTAAATGGAAAATAATTCCTAAATACTCTTAATGGGAGTCTTGACTCAAAAAATAAAATCTCTTACTCATAAAACCCAAGAAGCAAGTAATACAATAATTTTATTTTTCTCTTTTACATCTCATTACATAAAATCATAATTACATGTCATTATGAAGACCAAACCTATTTACACTTTTTGACACTTGAATCATACATGAAATGTTGGATTCTCAGAGAGTTTGATACAACTTTAATTGTCACATTAAATCACAGTAGGTTCCATATTTTAACCAAATAACCGAACAAGAATATTTCTCATGAAGATAGCCTCACATACTACTTGAATTGTATCCATGTACTCTGCTTCTGCTGAGTTGAGTGCCACATATCTCTGCTTCTTGTTGTACCAAGAAACCATTTTTTACCCAACACTAAAAATTCCTCTTGATGTGCTCTTCATGTTTGATGGACTCCCTGCCCAATTTGCATATGTGAAGCCTTGTAGCTTCACTCCCTCTATCTTTTTGTACCAAATACCAAACTAAGTAGTGCCTCTGAGGTATCTCAACACATGTTGTGCTTCCTTCCAATACAATTTGGTTGGCTTACCATTGCTTGACTAAGTTGGTTAACTGCATAACACATGTCTAGTCATGTGTTCACCAAGTACATAAGTGAGCCCACAAGCTACCTGTAAATGGTAGCCCCCACTACTTCACCTAAAGTAGTATCCTTTTTCCTCTAGTTTCTGGCTAGAGGAGTCCTCATGGGTTTGCACCTGTCCATGCGGAAATTATGAATTATCTCGTTGGCATACTTTCCCTGAGAGAAAAATACTACCCTATCTCATTTCCATACTTCCAATCGAAGGAATTAGTGCATCAGGACCATGTCCTTCATCTCGAACTCTCTTGCAAGGTCCTCCTTGCAAGACCTTATCAGCTTCTCATCACTAGTAAGGATCAAGTCATAAACATGTAACACAATAATCAATAATTTACCTTCTACCATAATGTGATAAAGGTTTTCATCTGCTTCACTTTTGATGAATCCCAAACTAGTGAGATAGCTATCAATCCTGGTATACTAAGCACAGGGTGCTTGCTTGAGTCCATACAATGCTCTCTTGAGTCTGCACACATGCAACTCTCTGTCAAAGGTCTCAAAATCCTATGGCTACTCAATATACACCTCCTCCTCAATAAATTCATTGAGGAATGTTGTCTTCACATCCATCTGGTGGATCTGCCACCCCATCTGTGTTGATAGTGCTAGAATTGACCCGATGGATGAGTACCTTACTACAGGAGAAAATGTCTCCTGTTGGTCAATGATGCCTTGTCTTTCTCTATGCCTTTGTCTACAGCATGTTTTACCTTGTAAATCCATCTCAATCCAACCACTAATTTGTCTACTAGTCATGGGACCACTTCCCAAACACTATTTATGATAATGGAATCATATTACTCTACCATATCATTAACCCATATCGGTTTCTCTACAGCTTCCTCAAATGAGGATGGATCAGTCTCTACATGCTCACTCATTAGAGCCAACTATCCAGTGTACTGATCCAGTGACCTCCAATGCATGCGCTTTGATTTTGGTGCTCCCACATTATCTCTAACATCTTACAATAAATTGTCAGCTTCCTTGGTTCACTTTCTTCCTTCGTTAGATGTCTTTTATTTAGTGGATGTCTCCACTCTTATCCTCTACTTTTGGCTTCTCCAAAGCTTCTTGAAGTTCTTCCTTTGGAACCAAATGCTCCTGATCAGGCTACAACTGAAGCTCCCTCTCAAGTGAACACCTCATTTCCTTCTCCTCATCAAATTTGAGATATCTTCCTACCACTGTCATCTTGAGTGATGGAAAGTACACATGATAGTTTTTAGGTGTGTCTGTGTATCCCACAAATATGCCAAACTTTGTTGTTGGCTCTAACTTTTTTATTGGTTCCTTGGAAATATGATAGAAAATTGATGATCCAAAGATCCTAAAGTGTGAAACATATAGTTTCTTCCTTGAAAAATATTCCTCTGGTGTACTCATGCCAAGAATCCTGTGACTCCTATTCTGCAAATAGATCATTGTGTTGCATGCTTCATCTTACAAGTGCAGTGGTGGGATTTCGTCATGTAACATCACCCTTGTTGCTCCCATAATAATTTTTTTCTTCCTTTCAGCCACCCCATTCTATTGTGATTTATGGGGTATTTTCAACTGTCATTGGATGCATTCCTATAAAAAAAAAATTGTAAACTCATTTGACACATACTCACTACCATTATCGCTTCTGACGGCCTTCAATTTCCTACCAATTTCTTTCTCAACAAGTGCTTTAAACTCAACAAATTTGAAGAAGTTTTTGTCTTTCTTTTGCATGAACTAGATCCAGCACTTTCGTGATAAATTATCTATAAATATAACATAATACATGTGCTTGGTAGTGGAGGTTGTTGAGAAAGGTCCACATACATTAGAGTGGATCCTTTCAAGGATTTCGAGCACCCTGTTGTCCCAATTATTGAAGGTGGATTTTGTGTACTTCCCCAACGTACACCCTTTTCATGTATCCTTCTACTCTAGTGCTCCTTTTGGGAGGCCAGTAGAAATATGTTGCATGATCTTCAAAGCGCCATGATGTAAATGGCCAAGTATTTTATGCCATAATTCACTAACATTTGGACTTTTCACCTTCTCTTCTTTTGTGCTCAATGTTGTATAGTCTTCCACATCTAATTTGTAGTGGTTTTTCACTCGAACCCAAATATGCTTCACTTGTACCATGGATATGTGTCTCACGAAATCCTTCCCTTTGTTGAATATCACATTGTAGGCACAGTCTTCCAACACATCTACAGAAACTAGATTCTTCTTCAAACCTGGTACAAACATCACATCCTTGAGCCTTAGAGGGGAGACATACTCCCTTTGAAAATTAAATGTACCAATACTAGTCATGTTATACCTTCCATCATCTCCCATATGGATGTGCATCTAGAAATCCCTCTCCTCAAAGTCACTGAAAAAATATTTGTTCCCCGTCATGTGGAACGAGGCACCATTGTCAAGATACCACACACTACCCATCACTATGCTTGCCATGCATGAAATGAGGGTAAAATAAAGTTATAACTATGAAGCCAAACCTTCACCCTCTACTCCTCCTGCAGTCTTCTTGCTTGTCTTCTTGTGTGGACATTTGGTTGCATAGTGCCCAAATTCATGACAGTGAAAGCACTTGATTCAAGACAGGTCTTTCTTCTTCCCCCCTTGACTCGAATCTACTTTTGATTGGGATTTCTTCCCCTTCCCTTTCTTTTCCTTTATATCCAAGGCACATTTCTCCTCATCCTCACACTTGGATGAGTTCCTATCTCTGGTGTTCTGCCTTATTTCATCATGTACTAGATTAGACCATAACCGCTCCCAACTTGTAGGTATTAACCCTGTACAGAAATCACCTGCATATGAATTCTAAAACACAGAAAATAAATACTGCGAGAGCATAACACATAAAACACATATACATAGAGATTTTCCCCTGGATCCCAAACCAGGGACTACCAGCTTGATTTTTTGTTATGTTCCTTTCAATGTTATAATACATATTTATATATGCCAAAGCATCCAATGCCATGGACCGAAAAATCATCGCGTCTAAAACCATGGACCGAAAACCATCACGTCCAAAAAACATGTGCGAAAAACATGCACAAAACCATAGGTGGGTCCACCCAACCTAACATAGGGTCCAAAACCAAAATTTTCCAGGGCACTGCCCTGGACCCCATAAAGTGGGGTTACGGGTACACCTCAAACACCATGTGACCCCCCTCCGCTACACAATTACTGCAATGAAAGTGGGGCTCTACCCTCTTCTAACTCCCTGGTTAACTACGTGGGCTAGTTGTGGAAAGAATATAACATAACCCAACGTTCTCCCACTTGTTTTTTTCTTTCCACAGGGGGCCACTAGAGAGCTTAGTCATTTTTCCAGCCCTAAAACACCCATTGTCTCTCTACACCAAGAGAACTTCTTAGAGCTCACAGGTTTTGTCAATGGATTTGCAGTATTCTTCAAAGCTTCCACATTTACCAGCAACACCTTTTTGTCTTCTATCATATCCCTCACAAAGTGATTCTAATCATCAATGTGCTTTGTCTTTGAATGATGCGGGGTTCTTTGCCAAGAAAATTGCACTTTGGTTGTTAGAGTCTATCCTTATAGCTCCATGTACTAACCCCATACTTGAACACAATCTCTGCAACCAAACTGCTTCCTTACTTGCATGAGTGGCTGCCATGTATTCTGCCTCTATAGTTGATAGTGCCACTACATATTGTTTCTTACTCATCCAACTAGCTGCACCTCCAAATAGGTTAAACACATACCCACTTGTAGATCTTCTCTGATCCAGATCTCCTGCCCAGTCTGCATCAACAAAGCCACGAATATCCAACATTCTGTCTAATCCTAGTCTTCCTTGGTAGCACAAACCATAATCACTAGTGCCACACAAATACCTGAAAACCTGCTTCACTACTGTCGAGTGCTCCTTCCCTGGTTTTGACATAAACTTGCTCAATACTCCCACTGCATGTGTAATGTATAGTCTAGTACAGACCATTGCATACATCAGGTTACCGACTGCACTTGCATATGGAACATGGGACATGTCCTCTTCCTCTTCTTGTGTCTTGGGACACTGTTCAACAGATAACCTCACACTTATAGGAATAGGAACATTCACCGGTTTACTATCCTGCATATTAAACCTTTACAATATTGCCTCGAAATACTTCCACTGGTTTAACCATAGCTTCCTCTTTTCCCGATCTCTTTTAATTTCCATGCCCAAAATATAGTTTGCAGCACCAAGATCTTTCATGTCAAATTTGGAGGACAATTGGGTCTTCAAAATTTGTCATTTCCAACCAGCAACATATCATCCACATATAAGACCAGATAAATAACATGGTCACCAATTAATTTAGAATACACATAATGGTCTGATTTGCTTCTGGTGAAGCCAAGCCCCGTATAAATGTATCAAATTTCTAATACCACATCCTTGGTGACTGTTTTAACCCATTTAGAGACTTATTTAACTTGCATACCAGTTCTTTCTTACCCTTCACCGCAAAGCCTTCAGGTTGCTTCATGTAGATTTCCTCTTCCAAATCCCCATGAAGAAATGTTGTCTTCACATCCATCTGTTCTACCTCAAAATCAAAAGCAGCAGCAACAAATAAAAGTAATCAAATAGAAGTTACCTTGGCAACAGGAGAGAAAATATCACCAAAATCAATTCCCGGCACCTGGGAATAACCTTTTGCTACCAACCAAGCTTTGTATTTCTCCACATTTCCTTCTGCATTTGTCTTCTTCTTGAACACCCATTTGTTGCCAATGGGTTTCCTTCCGGCCGGCAACTCCACCAAATACCAAGCCTCATTTTTCTGAAAGGATGCCATTTCATCAACCATGGCCTCTTTCCAAAGTTTTCCATCCTCTGAATCCACTACTTCCTTCACATTTCTGGGATCATCATCAATAACAAACAAAGCAAAATTTGAATAGAAATCAGATGGACTATACCTTTCTAGTTGCCTTCTTTCTCGAACTGATCTTCTCACAACCGAAGTTTGTGGCCCTTCATCTTCTAATTCCTCCTCTTCCATAGAGTCTGATTCTTCCTCCTTTAGCTCAAACTCTATCTTGTCAGTTTCCTTTGGTTGGATTTCATATTTAATAACATCTTTCACCTCTCTGAACACCACATCTCGGTTGTACACAACCTTCCTTGTTATTGGGTTCCAAATCTTATAACCCTTTAAACCATCCTTATACCCAATAAAGATGCTTTTTCAGATTTACTAACCAACTTGGTTCATTTCTCCTTTGGAACATGTACATATGCATCACATCCAAATACCCTCAGATGTGAAAGAGAGGGTTTCTTACCAGTCCATACCTCTTGTGGAGTCTTATCTTCCAATGATGATGAAGGTGACTTGTTGACCAGGTAACATGTAGTATCCAACACCTCTTCCCAGAATTCCTATCCTAACTCGGCACCACTGAGCATGCTTCTTGCCCTTTACATCAACGTCTTATTCATTCTTTCTGCAACTCCATTTTGCTAAGGTGTATATGGAGTAGTATTTTGTTAGGCCCCTATACTACTAGTGTAACCCCTTATTGTTATTAGTAAAACCCCCTTATTATATTGATGTACCCATGTAGTGCCCATATTGTTACTATTTTGCCCCATAGAAGCCCACTATTGTTATTATTGTGCCCTTACATTATTATTGTTATGTCAGCTCTGATTATGTTATGAGCCCTTAGACTCCTATTTATAGAAAGGAGGTCTTTTCATTTGTATCATCCAAGAATTATTCATTTATGTAATGTAAAGGAGGTTGCCCCCTCGAAGAGGCTGAATTCTAAGGCGTGGATCTCCCTTTTCTATCTTTTTGTGAGCTGGTTTCATAACATTTGGTATCAGAGCTTTGGATTCTAGGGTTTCGCTGCTCCAAACAAGTCATCGTGGCATTTTCACTATAACTTTTTTTCTGTGACGTTTCAGAAGTCGAAAAAAAAACCCATTTGAGAAGACTTGGCGCTGAACTTTGGGTCCACATTTCAGAGCGTTTTACGGGATATTTTCGGAGATATGATCTGAGGAAGTTGGCCTTTTTGCAGACTCCTGAATTACACTCAAAACAGGTGACCTGTGGAAAATCGTCATAACTTTCTTTCTGAGCATTGGATTGAAATTTCGTAAGAAGGTACAGAAAGAGGACGGACTGTAGTTTTCATTTATATATTTTTCAGAGTCAAAGGTTGAAAAAGTGACACGTGGCACGTCGTATAAGTTTTCTCTACTGAATTAGTCTATAATCAGGTCACTGTGGGAGATTTGGCATAACTCTTCATTGGAGAATCCAATTGGGGTTAGAATGGTGGCATTGGAAATAAGACACAGAGAACTACTACAGGTCGTAGTTTCAGAGCTTAAAGATTTGAAAGTACAAAGTTACAGTCATTTCAAGATTGAGCTCCTAAAATCAAGAAAATGCAAGATGAAGAAGTTTGATGGCAAGGATCCGGTAAATTGGATACGTCAGATGGAGCAATATTTTGATCTACATGGTGTACCACTGTTACAAAAGGTATGTATTGCATCTTCATATTTAGAACCGGATCAATTTTTATGGTATAAGGGCTTTGTTCTCGTAAA
>APFE030869367.1:10810-21774 GCA_000404065.3 Pinus taeda | reverse complement strand
CTCCCAAAGGTCTCCCACCTATGCGTGATCATGATCATACTATTCATCTGATTCCAGGAAGTGTTCCTCCAAACATCAGGCCGTACAGATATTCCTATGTCCAAAAGAGTGAAATTGAACGTATGGTTGCAGAAATGCTAGAGGCTGGTATAATTCAACCGAGCCAAAGTTCTTTCTCTACTCTAGTAGTATTGGTGCACAAGAAGGATTGTTCATGGCACATGTGTCCGGATTATAGGGAGCTCAACAAGCTCACTATAAAAGATAAGTTTCCCATTCCTGTCATTGATGAATTACTGGATGAATTGCATGGTCAATTTACTTCACCAAGTTGGATCTTCATTCAGGATATCATCAAATCAGAATGAAGACTGAAGGCATTCTGAAAACAACATTTAGAACTCATGAGGGTCATTATGAATTTTTGGTCATGCCTTTTGGCCTTACCAATGCACCTTCAACATTTCAAAGTTCGATGAATTCAATTTTCAAACCATTCCTTAGAAAATTTGTGTTAGTATTTTTTGATGATATACTAATCTACAGCAAGTCTTGGAAGGATCATGTTGAACAGGTTGACAGGGTGCTACAACTATTGGAGGAGAAACAATTATATGCAAAAAGATCCAAATGTTTCTTTGGAGTTCAGGAGGTGGAATATTTGGGTCATATTGTATCTCATGAAGGAGTTAAGGTAGACCCTAGCAAAATTAAAGCCATTAAGGAATGGAAAATTCCCACATCCATAAAGCATCTGCGAGGATTTCTTGGGTTGACAGGGTATTATCGCAAGTTTGTTAAGAATTATGGGAGAATAGCAGCACCTCTAACAACATTATTGAAGAAAGATGCATTTTCATGGACTTTGGAAGCAACAAAGGCCTTTGAACATCTTAAAGAGGCAATGTGCCAAGCACCGGTCTTAGCTACACCAGACTTCACAAAAAACTTTATTGTGGAATGTGATGCTTTAGGAAATGGAATTGGTGTGTTCTAATGCAAGATGAAAGACCCATTGCTTTTGAAATTCATCCAATCACGGGAAAGTTTTTAAGCAAAGCTATTTATGAGAAGGAAATGTTGGCAATACTCCATGCACTTAAGAAATGGCGACCCTACCTAATGGGAAGACACTTCAAGGTAAAAATGGATCATGATAGCCTTAAATACTTTTTAGAACAAAGATTATCCTCTAAAGAGCAACAAAAGTGGGTCACAAAGATGTTGGGTTATGACTTTGAAATTATCTACAAAAAAGGGAAGCAAAATATGGTGGCAAATGCACTCTCAAGAAGGGATGAGGATGTGGAAGCATTGTTGTGTGCCTTTTCTAATATCCAACCAAATTGGATAAATGAAGCAAGGGATGAATGGAAGAAGGACGAAGAAGTATGGCCACTTATTCAAAAGTTGCAAAAGTTCCCAATTCAAACAATATTGTTATAAATTGAAGAGGAAGGAAAAATCATATTGGAACCCGCAGCAGTCACAGAAACAAGAACTCGATAGCTACGAAATCGATCAATTTCAGAGTATATCATCAAGTGGAAGAACTTACCCGCTGAAGATTCCACATGGGAGGACAATAATTTTATACAAAAGCATCAGGAACTACTCAAGCGTTGAGGACAACGCTTTTTGAAGGAGAGGGGCATGTTAGGCCCCTATACTACTAGTGTAACCCCTTATTGTTATTAGTACAACCCCCTTATTATATTGATGTACCATGTAGTGCCCATATTGTTACTATTGTGCCCCATAGAAGCCCACTATTGTTATTATTGTGCCCTTACATTATTATTGTTATGTCGGCTCTGATTATTTTATGAGCCCTTAGACTCCTATATATAGAAAGGAGGTCTTTTCATTTGTATCATCCAAGAATTGTTCATTTATGTAATGTAAAGGAGGTTGCCCCCTTGAAGAGGCTGAATTCTAAGGCGTTGATCTATCTCTTCTAACTTTTCTTGAGCTGGTTTCATAACATATTTTTTCGTGCTATACCATACTTCTTACAGAATTTTTCAGTTCCTTGCTACAAAACTCTCCACCATTATCTGTCCTCAGCACCTTTATCTTCTTCTCTGTCTTATTTTCCATGAGAGCCTTAAATTCTTTAAATCTGTCAAAGACTTCAAATTTCTTCTTAAAGAAATATATCCATGTATTCCTTCAGAAGTTATCTATAAATGATACATAGTACACAAACTTACCCAGTGATGGAACCATCACAGGTCCAAACACATCACTGTACACAAGCTCTAATATATGTTTTGCCCTCTTACTACTAGAGGGGAAATCACTTGATTTTGCTTCCCATATACACAATTTTCACAGAAATCAAAATCCAGAGAACTATTACTCATACCTTCTACCATATCTTTACCATGAAGTATTTGAAAGCCCTTCTGTCCAATATGTCCCAGCCTTTGATGCCACATCATGGTCTTTTCTCTAAAGACTATTAGATTTTCTACTCCACTTTTAGGAACCACAGAACTGTTGCATGCATCAATAACAGTGCTACCTTGCAGCTTGTACAGAGTTCCAATCCGAACTCCCCGCATCAATACTATCCTTCTCGAACACTGTTTTTACACCTGCATCATCCATCTTGCTTACAAAAATTAGATTTCTAGCTAATGCAGGAATATGCAGAACTCCCAGAAGTGTTCTAACCCTTCCACCTTGCAACTTCAACTTTACTTTACCACGACCAATGATTCTAGCCTTCCTGTCATCCCCTAAGAAGATATCACCACCATCATATTTCTCATACTCACAGAACCACTCTCTATGGGGAGTGCAGTGAAAGGATGCACCTGAGTCAATCAACCATGCCTCATGATCTACATGTGTACTTGAAGAGGCCAAGTACACATCCCCACCTTCGTCTGAGGTGGTTTTTGCCTCAACAGAAGGGGCATCATCACATCCCTTTCCTTTATCAGGAGCTTTAGATTTACAGTCCCTTTTGTAGTTCCCTTCCTTTCCACATTTCCAGCACACCACCTTTACAGGTTTTCCTAGACATTTACATCTCCCTCTATATTTAGATCTCCCACTCGATAACTTAATTTTGTTTCTTTTCTAGGACTGTACTCGTACAGACAAGGCATCACCATGTTGGCTCTACATTTTTTTTTGTCTTATTTCCTCCGTCAGCAAGGATGAGACTATTTCATCAAACTTCAAGGTAGTTGCATTACTACCTATTGTAATAACTAGACTATCCCAGAAATCTGGTAGAGAACACAACAAACTAATGCACTTATCTTCATCTAAAATTTTAATATCAACAGATAATAATTGACTTACCACAGTATTAAAAGCGTTCAAATGTATTAAATGCGAGATCAATCTACTCGCCATCTTCTTTCACCAATAGAATCGATCTCGCAGATCTCCCATTGAACAGGGTCTACCACGGGCCCGATTGAAACCCCTCAGCAACAAAGGCATCCCCTTGAATCCAAAATTGCTCTGATACCAAATGTAGTATTAACCCTGTACAGAAATTACCTGCATACGAATTCTAAAACACAAAAAATAAACAATGCAAGAGCATAACACATAAAACACATATGCACAGAGATTTTCCCTTGGATCACAAAATCGGGACTACTAGCTTGATTTTTCATTATGTTCCTTTCAATGTTACAAGACATATTTATACATGTCGAAGCATCCAATACCATGGACCGAAAAACCATCGCGTCCAAAACCATGGACTGAAAACCATCGTGTCCAAAAAACATGTGCAAAAAACATGCACAAAACCATAGGTGGGTCCGCCCAACCTAACATAGGGTCCAAAACCAAAATTTTCCAAAGTGGGGTTACGAGTACACCTCAAACCCCATGTGACCCCCTTCCGCTACACAATAATCGCAACGAAAGGGGGACTTCGCCCTCCTCTAACCCCCTGGTTAACTACGTGGGCTAGTCATGGAAAGAATATAACATAACCCAACACAACTCAGTAGTTTCTCTCTACCATTTACCAAATATTGATAGCTATGCTAGCTCTTGGGAAGGCCCAAAACAGCTAGAACTATCAAGTCTTTTTCAGGGAAATTAACACTGAACCTGCCAATTTCATTACAACATGGTTTAAACCTTCTCAGTTACTACAGAATTGTGCCATTCTTTTGCATACTAATACTTTGAAGCTTGTCCTTGAGTGTCAGCTTCCTTTGGTCACTATTTTTCCAGAAAAAATTGGTTAGTGCTTTCCACATAATGAACAGAGTCTCTTTCCCATGGATATTTGAGACAATATGATCTTGAAATCCCTCCAATATGATTCTCCTCACTTCCGCCATACCCTTCTTCCACTAAGCAAGACTTTGGGCATCAAATGTTTCGGGTTTTCCTACATTTGTCTTGATGTATTCTAGAAGCCCATTATCATCCAATACGGCCTCCATGTGGTCCTTCCAAGCAACAAAGTTTGAGGTGCCTTCCAAGGAATACTTGTGTCTGAATCTATTGAAATCCATCTTCTTAGTCTTGAAGAAAACCTGCAGCACTGATCTTCAAATTCTAATCTCTTGCAATGAAAAATTTGAAATATCTTCTCTACAGTGATTCTAGCTCTGATACCATGTAAAATTTAATGTGTAGATTCAATATTTCTCGTGAAATTTACTAAATCACAAGATCTGAAGCTACTCTACTCATATAGGGAAGTTAATTCACCATCTAAAACAAGAATCATACACATGCAAAAGGAAACATCACAAATACAAAAATATTTATCTAAGGGAAAGAAACTACTCAAAACCCCTTACTATCTGCATTTCATTAATTAGAGAATAGAGAAGAAATACAATTCTTTCTTAAGCCTGAGCAAACGTTGCAAGTGTATAGTCTATCCCTATACCCGACTGACTGAACCTGGCCCAAAACTTAGCCAATTTCAAGCCTTCCCAAGATCCTAGTTCCTTGTTTTTATCCCTTGGGAAATTTTCCCTATATTTTATGAATTTCACACCAAGGTATTGCGCAATAGCCTTAGGTCAATCTTTGACTGCATGCACCGCCTTTACACATGGGAATATGCAGAAATGGATAGTACATTGCCTTGGAATATCCATCTCAATTGGGTAACTCAAATTTTTTGCATGCAACAATTATTTTGGGTTGATTGATTAGTTAATTGGTTGATCACTAAGTGTGGTTGAAGTTACACATCCACAACTTGACCTCCACTAGTTCTTCTGACAATTAGAACTGGTAAAAATCACAATAACTCAAATTAACTGGAATAGATTGCTACAAATTAGAAATCAATCATGTAGAACTGAGCTTAAGTGTATCCAAATCGAATTTACTAATTTAACTAAGTCACAAGAGCCATGTCACGTCAATTAAATACCTCCAAGTATTATGCTGAAAGAGAAATTCGAATTTTAATCTAGTTTGACCAAGGAAAAGTCAAAACTAAATTTTCTTCATGCATTTTCAACATGAAGTATTTAATCATTAAGAAAATATTAACCTATGACTCACTTTCCATCCTTACATTACATCCTAATTTTAGTTGTAGTAATAACTTACCTCCAAGCATAAACTTGGTTGATAGACCTTTAGGCCCACCCTTCTCATCTAGCTTGAGAGCTTAGCAACTCTTCAGTGGTTAACATGGTGACCTTGTAGTTGTCAGATCCATAGTCTCTGCAGCACTAGAGGCATCGAGTGATAGGAACCTAACATACAGTATTGTTAATCAAGCCTTTTCTTATTTCCTGATGGCCTCTACCTTGGAGCCTCTATTCAAAACATTTAAGGGAAGGTCATACTTAAATTAGGCATTTAATTAAAAATAACCAAGATCTTTGCACCTGATTTGGGTCTTAAGATTTGCATTTCATATAAGTTAATGAAACATCCAAGCATTAGTTTTCCATCCAGTTACTTGGTCTCAATTTTATAACAAGAAAGAGTGTTGACTCCATAAGGCACTAATCTCAAATATAAATTTACTCTAATCCTTAAAATCTTTCTAAATTTAACCAGGTAGCTAGGCCACTCAACTGTGTCTCTCGAACTAGTTGTTTCTCAACTTGTCCTTCATCATCTCATTTCCATAGGATCTACCCCACATAGTCTGTTGTTGGGAGACAAGTAGAACAGAGAGGTTGGGGATTAAGGTGACAACCCCTAACCCGAGTCATTGTCATGATTCCTGTACAATCTGAGTGACAACAATACCCTAGTATATTTAGGGTAGAAATTATAATTAAGTGGCAGAGTTGATCATTTTGGATTCTTGAAAGAATCCTCTATCCAATGGCATACAATTTTGACACTTTTGAATTCATACGATATTTTTCATCTAATTTATTTTACACTTAATAAATTTTTTTGGGTAGTTTCAAAGGGGTTGAATAAAAAATCAATAACATAACATATACACATTGAAAAAATTTCAAAAAAAACCATTATCTTCATTTATGAATCCTATTCAAAATGGTACTCTTGGTTTTTTAATATATTTAAATAGTTGAAAAATGGTACGCAAACACGTTTCTTCAAAATACAATTAAAATATTACTTTGCCAACTTCGAAAATTAATAAAAAGGATATAATTTTGCATAAAAAAATAAATTTTTAATATAAAAAACTTAGTTCTCTCCATGTAGATCATATATGTGTGTGTGTGTGTATTCGTTTATGAGTCCTCTTCAAAATGGCACTCTTGGTTTTTCAATTTATTTAAACAGCTGGGAAAAAAATTACGAGGATAGGTGTCTTCAAAATGCAATTGAAATATTACTTTGTCAACTTTGAAAAATAAAAAATAAAAAAATATAACTTTGCATTAAAAAAAAAAAACTAAAATGAAAAAATTAAGTCTATCTGTGTCGATCATGCTCATACATACATACATACATACATACATACATACATACATACATACATACATATATATATATATATATGAGACTAAGTTATGTTATGCAAACATACACAAACCTCTTAAGAGCTGCAAAAATTTGCAAGGACAAGCATTTCATTTAATGGAAAATTGATAAATTATAAAACAATAATTTTCTTTGCAAAAAATATCATTAGGACAACAACATAATTCTCAACAAATTGTCTTTTTACTCTGAATCAAAATTCACAATGCTTATATGAAGTTTGAGAGCTTCAATTCGATAAAAGAGTAAATTTTTTAAATTTCATCATCACATTTGGCCCAAAAGTGTAACCCATCTTCATGCATTCACCCAGATATTACGGGGTCCTAGAAAGAAAATCAAGGCTCTACGATATGGTCCCTCTGAGATAATGGAAAATGTTATACATAATGCTTATAAACTCATTCTACCCTCATACATGTCCATTACTTAGTAATGAATGTGGAAAATTTGAAACTCTATGAGCCTTCCATGTTGATCAGGAAGAGGAGAAGGTACTACCTTCTATAGAGGATCTATCATAATATGCACAAGTAGGATTGAAAGAGGATATAGTTTTGTAGAATAAGTCCAAAACTACAAAACATGGGCAACATGACCTTTGGCAAATTAGGTTGAAAGGATAACTTCCAAGCATGCCCTTCGTACTCTAGGGAGAAAGAAAAGGAAAAATTTCCTCAGCTTAGTCAGTAAATAATTTGTGGACCAAATTAGATCAATTTCTTTTCATCCATCTTAATGCTTTCAAGGTAAAAATTGGAGAAAACAACTTAAAGGAGTAGTTTTAGCAGTGGGACCCAATTTGGATAATTGGAGTAAAAAAAATTTGGGGCTAGTTTGAGGCCTTTAACAATCTTTTTTTGGAGGTAAAACTTGTTTTATTAACAATTAAACTTCTTAGGGTTATTCTAAATTGGAATACCTTTCCAATGGTGCAAGAAATGTGTCAATCATAGTTCAAACGCAAAAGTTATCCCTCCCGAAACTTGACCTATCATGATTGGCCATCATAATTCAAGAGGGTACCACATCAACCCTCATTACTCAAGGAAAATGGGGTTATCTACATGGGAACTATGAAGAAGGGTCAAGAAGGGTCAATTTGTAACTCATATTGAGGTCTGAATGGGTCAAATATAATCCCTAGTTGGCTAGTGGACTATGTTATAATCAAGCCACTAAGAGGAAAAGGGTTTCTATTCTATTTTAGTGCATTTTGTTCCATAGTAGAGTAGAGTAGTTGAAAGTGGATATAGAGAAAGCAAAATAGATATGGTTTATCTATACTAGCTGATGGGCCACATGTCTCACTCCTTTGTATTTGCACCAATTCCATTCAAATAAAGAGAGTAAAGAATCCTCACCTTCTAGGCGAGCTCTCTCCTGAAAGGATTTTCTAGATCATATCTCGACGTTATTATGGTTGAGTTATTTTTTTCTCTATTTTCCTTTTTTGTTTATATTTCATGCATAAGAAAAAATAGTAACTTAATAAATAAAAAATTCTAAGGAAAAATTAACCTTAATAGTATTTTTTGGATTTTCAATAAATTTGAATCAAATATGTTGCGAAGAACTATCCAATGGAATATCCACGACAACTTATGGATCATGTTGCTTTTGAAAAGTGTGCAACAAGAAATGCTTGTTGAGAATGCAACAAGATGATGGAGCTTAGTGGAAAGGAGTCGCCTTCACTAAGTGGGCCCGCAGGCTATTTTTGGCGCAAGTCTATTTTTAGACTATGTCTATTTTTAGACATATGGATCATGTCTATGGATTGCAGGTTGCTGTTTATGGATGATTGATCAAGTTGAGAAAATAGATGGACTTCTATTTTTGATGAAAGTGTGAGTGATCACAGTGTGAGTGATCAAGTCTATTTTTAGACTGGCTGTCAAAAATAGAAAAGTCAAATATTATTATCTCACAATAATATTTGGACTATAAACTTTGTCTTTTTCTCTTGGAGCACTTCAGTTCGAGCTACGGATGTGGCACATGCAATTGCATGAAGGAAATACGTGGTTCTTATGGGTTAGTTGAATATTTGCATGCATGACTTCAGTTAGAACTCAAGTGAGTTGAGTTTAGTGGACTGGAGGTGCAGTTGATGGAATTGTGTTCAGTTTAGCTTTGTTAAACTGGTTGTATTTAGTCTAACTGGAAAATAGACTAGAGATGAGTTGGGTGAATTAGTTATTAATTAATTCACAAGTTATTAACTCATAATACAACTAATGAATACATCAGTTAACTCAGTTGCATGTCAGTGCATGTTCAGTTCAGCAGGGACAGGTGTTAGAGAATCAGATTGCTATCAGTTGTGACTATAGTTGTGCATCAGATCTTGCACAATCAAGGGATTGAGTATGCCAATGAGTTTGCCCACGTATTTTCCCACATTGTAGTTTGTGCTCACGTGATTTTGCCAAGTAAATACGTGGTTGCCTTGGAATTATCATCAGTTCTTCTTGCAGGATTGAGCAGCGGAGGCAGGCAAGCAGAGAAGGAGATTTGAGCCAGTGATTGATTCAGATCTGAGTTGTATTGTGTGTAGTAACAGAGGTGGAGATACTTGTGAGAAGTATTATGCTGTGTAATGTTACATGACTCAATCATTAATGTACAGATAGTTGGGGTTTTTAGCGAGATGCTTTCCCCGGGATACATACTGTGTTAATGTGTGAATGCTCTTGATGTTTTATTGTTATTGATGCTGCTATATTGATGATCAACGTAGAGGAGCTTATGTATTGTGTATGTTTTCCGCAATAGTACATGATCAGGATAATCTCTGTTGAATATGTGTTAAATTATTCAAGATTTCTACATGGTATCAGAGATGGTTGATTTGTAGAAAAATTTCTACAGGATATCAAAGAGAGGATTGATCATCAGATCTATTATTCAGGAAGTGACTACGTTTTATTTCTTCAGGCAGAGTCTGTAATCAGGCTAGGTAGCCTCTGGATTCATCCTTCTTTTGGAAGGTGAGATATCCGGTGAATGCCCATACAGTCGATCTCTGTACAAGAAATACTTCGTCCTCACGAATTTTAGATCGGAAGCAGTTGAGTTTTTTGAGCTGGTGGAATGGCGCTCAAGGATAAAACTCAGAAACATTAAGTGTGAGAAGGGTGACAGTATTCCCAAGTATCTCACGAAGTTCACTCAGTGTCGAGATGAGCTGGGAAGTGTGGGGGTTACTGTCGATGATGAGGACTTGGTGAGCTTGGCTATCCTTGGTCTTCCGAAGAGTTGGCATTCCTATCAGGACTCTGTCAATGGTCGGGAGAAGTTGCCAGGATGGGAAAGACTATGGTCAGATCTTGTGCAGGAGGAGATCAGGCGGAGCACCAGAGACAGTTCTTCATCTATGCATGATGAGGAGAACTGTGCCTTAGCGAGTAAGGCGAAGAAGGGGAAGGGTAAGTTTTCTCTTTCCGAATCCAGTTCTTCCAATGATGGGAAGAAGGTTGACAAGTCGAAGGTGAGATGCTTTCGTTGTCATGAGTTGGGCCATTATGCTACTAATTGCCCAAAAGAAGAAGTCCAAGAAGGGATCCGAGGAAGGATCTGAAGGTGAGGCACTTGCTTCACAGTTTGAGTTGGATTTCACACTCTTCGCATGCATGGTTTCATCCATGATGGGAAGTGTTTGGTTTCTTGACAGTGGAGCTTCTTTCCACATGACCGGTGACAAAAGTTTGTTCAGTACTTTGGAGGAGAAAGATTTCCAGATACTCATAGGGATGGGTAATGATGAGAAGTATAGTGTCTCAGGTGTAGGCACGGTTATTTTTCAGAGGGAGCATGGAGCTCACCTTACCTTGACCGATGTCAAGTATGTACCAGGACTGAAGAGAAACTTGGTGTCAATCGCGATGCTGGAAGACAGAGGGTATGATGTAGTCTTCAGAGACGGAAAGGTTTTCCTTAGACACATCATCACTAGACAAGTGAAGCAGATTGGTTCACGAGTCAAGAACCTGTATGCTATTGAGGTTCAAGATGCATGCAAAGCCTTGAGC
>APFE030869365.1:0-20872 GCA_000404065.3 Pinus taeda | reverse complement strand
GCTGCGAAACTGTGCAAAATCAGAATGATGTAATCAAGACAAGACATGCTTTAACTATCATGAGAGAGGGTATCTAACGGTTTTTTACAAGGACTCACATCAATACCTTTGGAAAACTAATTTCAAAGTGACACACCTAAGAACCTATTGACTTAAAACAATTTTTTTTTTTTTTATATATGAATCTTTGGACATAGGTGAACTGTGGTTTTAAGTGATAACAGGTCATATGGAATACATATCCATTATCCATGTACCACACACTACCCATCACTGATGTCATCATGCAAGCGATGAGGGTGAAATCTATCTCAAATTATGAATCAATATATTCACCTACCACTCCTCCTGAGGATTTCTTACTGACCTTCTTGTGCAGATACTTTGTGGCATAGTGTCCCAACTCATGATAGTGAAAAAATTTAATCTTCAACAAGTCCTTCTTCTTGCGGCCCTTATAGGAATTTGATTGGGAATGGGATGAATTCCCCTTCCATTTCTTCACCTTTCCATCTAAGGCACAATTCTCCTCATCGTCATGCTTGTTTGAGGATCCATCTCTAGTGTTCTACCAAATCTATTCTTGTACCAAGTCGGAACACAACTTCTCCCACTTTAATAGATTCTCCCTCCCATTAACTGAGTCTTAGTAGTTGTGCAAGCTCTTGGGAAGGGCTAGAAGTGTTACACTTACATATCGTCTTCAAAAGCTGTAACACCAACACTTCCAAGCTCATCCCAACATTGGGTGAACTTGGTAAAGTACTTCTATATTGAGTCGCCCTTCTCCATCTTGATCTTTCTGAGCTTGTCCTTCAGTGCATGTGACCACTGATAGTTTGAAATAGGTTTGTTAAGGCCTTCCACATTGCAAATGGAGTCTCCTTACCATGGAGGTTCAAGACAATATGATGTCGAACTCCTTCTAGGATAATCCTTCTCGTCTTTTCCACACACTTTATCCACTCTACCAGATCTTGAGCATCAACTAGCTTAGGAATATCTTTGTCTATGAATTCCTTAAGTTCGAACTACCCTCAAGGGCATATTTGGGTCTCAATCCACAGAATGACATCCTGCTAATTTGAAAGATGATACTGCAAATTTAATTTTTCCTGCAAAAGACAAACTCATATTCTCCTCTTCTATAGTCATTTTAGCTCTGATACCATGTAGAAATTCGTTGTATATTCAAACTGTAGATTGTAATATGCTAAAATAATTGACTTGAATCACTCTACTCATCAATGGAAAAAATAAGTGATTGATGAAATCATGAAGCATATAAGAGAAAGAATTCAATCACACACAACACAATGATTTTTTGGGGAAAGCCACAACTAAAAACCTCTGCTTTTTGTATATTGCATTAATTAGAAAATATGAGAAGATTACAATGCTCTGTTCAATCTCAATCAACCTCTACACTATCGCTATCTATCTCACTGCTTCCTAGACAAACTTAAGCCAATACTTAGCCAATTATGTTGCCTTCCAAGCTCCTATTTCTTTGCGTTGTTCCCTTGGGAATTAGGCCATATTTAATTGGGAAAACTAGAAATTATGAATTGTGCAATCCTCATAGACCTTCCTCTCATTGCATGCATAGCCTGTACAATTCAGCTGATTGTACAACTGATAGTACACTGTCCCTGAACTCCAATATTAATTGGGTCTTTCTATGATCTGACATGCATGAATTAATTATGAGTGAATCTTCAGTTTACTGATCACTCTGTTGTAACATGATTAGTTTTGATAATTTAAATTTGTTGATATAATAGGTTTTATTAGTTTAGAAATAATGGGTTGCAAGAGTAAATGCACCCTCAAAATTTAAATTTAAGTTTCATTAGCTATTTGATTTAATTAATCATGCATTTAAACATGATTAAATGATGCAATAAAGTAAATTCAAACTTGTTTTAAAAACATATGAGAACAAATTTTCAAAAACTGAAAGACAATTTTGTTGATAACATCCTCATGTACAAAAACCTCTCTCCATTTTCTAATAACTATTATGGTTTGGGAGATGCAAATGCATATTTGAAGGCATGTTTTCCATAAATTTCTTGTTTTAGTCACCTTTTTGCAGATGATATTTTGAATAAACAAATATGAATATTTGGAAACTAGAAGAGGTTTTTGTTCAAAAGATTCCAAAAATACAAAATCATATCTCATTTTTCACACAGGTATCAGGGGTTGGGAGATACACACTCATCATGTTTAGCTTATTTTTCCGACTGTGCAATGTCCTGTTTAAACCACATTTGTCCAAAAACTATTGTGGATAATCAGAGATAAATCTTGGGAAAATGGAGGACATTTGTGTTCCTATGAAACCAGACTACAAAAACCTCTCTCAATTTTTACACAACTAGCTCAAATTGATATATTTGAAGGGATGACTGGACCCTATTTTTCAGAAATTCGGGAGGAAAAAGCTCAAAACAGTTAGTGACTTGGAGGCCACCTCATCAAATATAAGCTACAATCAAATTCAAATTTCTCTTCTTTATCAACATAAATCTTCAAGGACAGTACAAAACCTCTTCAAATAGTTTTAGTTACCTTTATTTGTGTCCTATTTTTGTAATATTGTTTTTCAGTTCTAATAGTTCTTGATATTTTTATCAAGATATTTTGTGAGGAAAATCTATAAATACTTCATCAATTGAAGTATTATGGGTTGGCTTTTGATGCCAAGGCTCTTAAACTATGTAATAGCTTCTCTTGTAGAATTCCAATGAAAGCCTTCCGACTCCAGTTATGATATAATTTTGTGTTTCTCGTATGTCTTTCTGGTGTTTTCATAACTTGTTTCTACATATGTTCAAAGCAATAGTAGGAAGGTTTGGGTAAGGTAGATTAAGTCTTAATCTCTCTGTAATTCCCTGCATAATCATAACCTTTAGAAAGAGATTAGCTTACTGGATTATTTGTCCAAGATAACTCCTCTTTGACTAGTTTTTGCTTTATGTTTTCTGATAGCCATTAAAAGATATTAGCTTATTAGACTATCTGTCTGAAATAACTCCTCTTGGAATCGGTTTCACTTTGGCCTTCTGTTACCTTTGAATATGTTTTTTTGGGCTATAGAAATCTTCTACACACATCTAAATTTCCCTGTTGTTAAGTAGTCAGTCTGACTGCTCAATTATTAGGAATCCTCTTACATTCTTCTACCATAATTCTTGAAAAAGCTAAGTCATTCTGTCATGCTCGAAGCTGACACTTTCAAAAGGGACCATGTTAAAGAGGCCTTTAATCATGATTAGGGATTATCATTGATCGCGAACCGTCCCCATGAAAACCATAAATATAGCCATTGTTCTTCAAAGGTTGATGTTCAGTGACAGATGAACATCGTTAAACAAAGCCTCGTAACAACTAAGGGAGCCCGCTCTGGTTCAAGGGCTAGCTTGGACCTAAAGGTTGGTTGAGTTGGTTTCCTGCTGTAGTTTTTGTAGCCAAGGACTGCCTATACGAAATAGGTACAACATTTGGCGTCATTGCTGGGATTTGAAGTAACGAACATATATTTCTTCAGGGAATGATAAAGATTAGATCTATTCCTTGCTGGTGAAAAAGGAATAGGCATTTAATATTGGTTGCATTTATTTCACTTGGCAACTCCACTTCTTCATATGGTGATTCCATTGGGTAACAATCCTACTGTTTTGAAATTTTAGCTGCATTTACTGCTATGCAAGGTCCATTGATTCTTGAATTCAACAGTATTTGTCTTTCCCTCTCAGCCATGGTCAGAAATATAAAATGTCTACAGAGGATGCAATTTTTAAAGTACACTTGTGAGTATAAGTTTCCCATGGGATTTTATTTTCATATTTTATATAGTATTCATATTTTCAGCTGTTGGCAACGTGGTTTGTCAATAAATCCACTCCGCACTTGGTTACATTGTAAAGTAGATTACACCTAACAGTGTAAATTTTTCCAGTTCAGTTAGATAGAGGTGTGGGATTGAATAGATATTCTGAGTTCCAGTATGCAATATATCAAAGTGTTAATTGTTTATGAGTGTTGTGATTTGAAGAGTATATGATAGATTAGCTTATATTTTCAGTCTCTAGAAGTATTTAGTTTTCAGATTTCAGTATGAAAGAGTATCCGAATTAGTGCAGGCATATAGTTGCATTTTACAATTGTAGGTTGCAGTGTGCAGTAGTAGAGTATTCAAATGAAAACACTGATCCATAGGGATTGGTTATATTTCTACATAAAATGGAAAATCAGTGGTTGGTGGTTTTATGGTATGACTCCATACCCAACACTAAAGGAAACTAGTCTACTAGTTCTCTGCATCCCACACGGAGAAGCAGTCCCCATTGGAGCCGATGTTGTAACATGATTATTTTTTATAATTTAAATTTGCTGATATAATAGGTTTTAGTAGTTTAGAAATAATAAGCGGGTCTGCAAGAGTAAATGCACCCTCAAAATTTAAATTTAAGTTTCATTAGTTGGTTGATTTAGTTAATCATGCATTTAAACATGATTAAAATGTGTAATAAAGTAATTCAAATATGTTTTAAAAACAATTGAGAACGAATTTTCAAAAATGGAAAGCGTTTTTTTTTTTATAACATCCTCGTATACAAAAACCTCTCTCATTTTTCTAACATCTATTATGGTTTGGGAGATGCAAATGCATCTTTGAAGGCATGTTTTCCAGAAATTTCTTGTTTTAGTCACATTTTTGCAGAGGATATTTTCACTAAACAAAGATGAAAAATTTGGAAACTGGAAGAGGCTTTGGTTCAAAAGATTCTAAAATTTCAAATCCTATCTCACTTTTTACACACGTGTGAGGGGTTGGGAGATACACTCTCATCATGTTTAGCCTATTTTTCTGACTGTGCAATGTCTTGTTTAAGCCACATTTTTGCACAAACTATTGTTGATAATTAGAGATGAATCTTGGGAAACTGGAAGATTTTTTGTTCCTAATATACTAGACTACAAAAACCTCTCTGAGTTTTCACACAGCTAGCTCGGATTGAGACATTCGAAGGGATGACTGGACCCTAGTTTTCAGAAATTCGGGAGGAAAAAGCTCAAGGCAGTTAGTGACTTGGAGGCCACCTCATCAAATATGAGTTGCAATAAAATTCAAATTTCTCTTCTTTATCAACAGAAATCCTCAAGGATAGTACAAGAAATCCTCAAATAATTTTAGTTACCTTTATTTGTGTTCTATTTTTGTAATATAGTATTTCATATATTTGTAATAACTCTTGATATTTTTATCATGATATTTTGTGAGGAAATTGTATAAATACTTCATCAATTGAATTAATATGAGTTGGCTTTTGATGTCAAGTCTCTTAAACTATGTGATAGATTCTCTTGTAGAATTCTAATAGAAATCTTTCCGGCTCTAGTTATGATAGAATTTTGTGTTTCTCATATGTCTTTTTGGTGTTTTCATGACTTGTTTCTACATATGTTCAAAGCAATTGTCGGAAGGTCTGGGTAAGGTAGATTAAGTCTTAATATCTCTGTAATTCCCCAAAAAATCATAACTTTTAGAAAGGGATTAGCTTATTAGACTCATTGTCCAAGATAACTCCCCTTTGACTAGTTTTTGCTTTATGTGTTCTGATAGCCATTAAAAGAGATTAGCTTATTAGAATATCTGTATGAAATAGCTCCTCTTGGAATTGGTTTCACTTTGGCCTTCTATTACCTTTGAATATGTTTTTTTTGGCTTGTAGAAATCTTCTACACGCATCTAAATTTCCCTGGTTGTCAAGTAGTCAATCTGACTACTCAATTATTAGGAATCCCCTTACATTCTTCTACCATAATTCTTGAAAAAGCTAAGTCATTCTATGAAGCTAGAAGCTGACACTTTCAAAAGGGACCTTGTGAGAGAGGCCTTTAATCATGATTAGGGATTATCATTGATCGCCAACCATCCCCATTAAAACCATAAATCTGGCCATTGTGCTTCAAAGGTTAATGTTCAATGAGAGGTGAACAACGTTAAACAAAGCCTTGTAGCAACTAAGGGAGACCCCTCTGGTTCAAGGGCCAGTTTGAACCTAAAGGTTGGTTGATTTGGTTTCCTAGCATAGTTTTTGCAGCGAAGGACTACCTACGGGAAACAGGTACAACATTTGGCACTGTTGCCGGGGATCGAAGTAACGAAGATATATTTCTCCGGGGAACAATAAAGATTAGATATATTCCTTTCTGATGAACAAGGAGTAGGCATTTAGTATTGGTTGCATTTATTTCACCTAGTGACTCCACTTTTTCATATGGCGATTCCACTGGGTAACCGATCCTACTGTTTCGAAATTTCAGTTGCCTTTAGTGCTATGCAAGGTTCATTGATACTTGCAATCAACAATATATGTCTTTCCCTCTCAGCCATGGTCAAAAATATAAAATGTCTACAGAGTATAAGTTTTCCATGGGATTTTATGTTCATATTGTATATAGTCTTCATATTTTCAGTTGCTGGCAACTTGTTTTGTCAAAAAATCCACTCCGCACTTGGTTACATTGGAAAGCAGATTACACCTAACAGTGTAAAATTTTCCAGTTCAGTTAGATAGAGGTGTGGAATTGAATAGATATTCTGAGTTTCAATAGGTAGTATATCAATGTGTTCATTGTTTATGAGTGGTGTGATTTGAAGTGTATATGATAGATTAGCTTATATTTTCAGTCTCTATAAATTTTCAGTTTTCAATTTCAATATGAAAGAGTATCTAAATTAGTGCAGGCATATGGTTTCATTTTACAATTGTAGGTTGCATTGTGCAGTAGTAGAGTATTCAAATGAAAACAACAATCCATGGGGATTGGTTATTTTTCTACATAAGATGGAAAATCAATGGTTGGTTGTTTTATGATATGACTACATGCCCAACACTAAAGGCAACTGGTCTACTAGTTCTCTGCATCTAATAAGGGGAAGCAGTCTCCATTGGAGCCAATGTTGTAACATGATTAGTTTTAATAATTTAAATTTGATGATATAATAGGTTTTAATAGTTTAGAAATAATAAATGGGTCTGCCAGAGTAAATGCACCCTCAAAATTTAAATTGAAGTTTCATTAGTTGGTTGATTTAGTTAGTCATGCATTTAAACATGATTAAATGATGTAATAAAGTAAATTCAAACATGTTCTAAAAACATATGAGAACAAATTTTCAAAATGGAAATCAGTTTTTGTTGATAACATCCGCATGTACAAAAACCTCTCTCAGTTTTCTAACAGCTATTATGGTTTGGGAGATGCAAATGCATCTTTGACGGCATGTTTTCCAGAAATTTATTGTTTTAGTCACCTTTTTGCAGAGGATATTGTGACTAAAAAATATGAATATTTGGAAATTGGAAGAGGTTTTGGTTCACAAGATTCCAAAATACAAAATCCTATCTCACTTTTCACACAGGAGCCAGGGGTTGGGAGATACACTCTCATCAAGTTTAACCTATTTTTTCAATTGTGCAATGTCCTGTTTAAGCCACATTTTTGTAGAAACTATTGTGGATAATCAGAGATGAATCTTGGGAAACTGTAGGACATTTTGTTCCTAAGATATTAGACTACAAAAACCTCTCTCAGTTTTCACACAGATAGCTTGGATTGAGAAATTCGAAGGGATGACTAGACCCTATTTTTTCAGAAATTCGGGAGGAAAAAGCTCAAGATAGTTAGTGACTTGGAGGCCACCTCATCAAATATGAGTTGCAATAAAATTCAAATTTCTCTTCTTTATCAACATAAATTCTCAAGGATAGTACCAAACCTCTTCAAATAGTTTTAATTACCTTTATTTGTGTTCTATTTTTGCAATAAAGTTTTTCAGATATTTGTAATAGCTCCTGATATTTTTATCAAGATATTTTGTGAGGAAATTGTATAAATACTTCATCAATTGAAGTAATATGGGTTGGATTTTGATGCCAAGGCTCTTAAACTATGTAATAGCTTCTCTTGTATAATTCTAATGAAAGCCTTCTCGCTCCAGTTATGACATAATTTTTTGTTTCTCGTATGTCTTTCTGGTGTTTTCATAACTTGTTTCTACATATGTTCAAAGCAATTGTAGGAATGTCTGGGTAAGGTAGATTAAGTCTTAATTTCTCTGTAATTACCTGCAAATTCATAACCTTTAGAAAGAGATTAGCTTATTGGACTATTTGTCCAAAATAGCTCCTCTTTGACTGGTTTTTGCTTTATGTTTTTTTATAGCCATTAAAAGATATTAGCTTATTAGACTATCTGTCTAAAATAGCTCCTCTTGGAATCAATTTCACTTTGGCCTTCTGTTACCTTTGAATATGTTTTCGTTGGGCTATAGAAATCTTCTACACACATCTAAATTTCCCTAGTTGTTAAGTAGTTAGTCTGACTGCTCAACTATTACGAATCCCCTTACATTCTTCTACCATAATTCTTGAAAAAGCTAAGTGATTTTATCAAGCTGGAAGCTAACACTTTCAGAAGGGACCCTATGAGAGAGGAATTTAATCATGATTAGGGATTATCATTGATCGCCAACCATCCCCATTAAAACCATAAATCTGGCCATTGTGCTTCAAAGGCCGATGTTCAATGAAAGGTGAACAACATTAAGCGAAGCCTCGTAACAACTAAGGGAGCCCCTTCTGGTTCAAGGGCTAGCTTCAACCTAAAGGCTGGTTGAGTTGGTTTCCTGGGGTAGTTTTTGCAGCCAAGGACTACCTACAGGAAACAGGTACAACATTTGGAGCCGCTGCTAGGGATCGAAGTAACGAAGATATATTTCTTTGGGGAATGATAAAGATTAGATCCATTCCTTGCTGGTGAACAAGGAGTAGGCATTTAGTATTGGTTGCATTTATTTCACCTAGCAACTCCACATTTTCATATGGTGATTCCACTAGTTAACCGATCCTACTATTTCAAAATTTCAGCTGCCTTTACTACTATGCAAGGTTCATTTATACTTGCAATCAATAGTATATGTCTTTCCCTCTCAGCCAAGGTCATAATTCTAAAATGTCCACAGAGGACGCACCTTTTAAAGTACACATGTGAGTATAAATTTTCCATGGGATTTTATGTTCATATTGTATATAGTCTTCAGATTTTCAGCTACTGGCTACGTGGTTTGTCAACAAATCCACTTCGCACTTGGTTACATTGGAAAGAAGATTACACCTAACAGTGTAAAATTTTCCAGTTCAATTAGATAGAGGTGTAGGATTGAATAGATATTCTGAGTTTCAGTATGTAGTAGATCAGCATGTTCATTGTTTATGAGTGGTGTGATTTGAAGAATATATGATAGATTAGCTTATATTATCAGTCTCTAGAAATTTTCATTTTTTCAGATTTCGGTATGAAAGAGTATTCGAATTAGTGTAGGCATATGGTTGCATTTTACAGTTGTAGGTTGAAGTATGTAGTAGTAGAGTATTCAAATGAAAACATTGATCCATGGGGATTGGTTATTTTTCTACATAATATGGCAAATCAGTGGTTGGTGGTTTTATGTTATGACTCCATGCCCAACACCAAAGGCAACTGGTCTACTTGTTCTCTTCATCCCACGGGGGGAAGTAGTCCCCATTGGAGGCAATGTCATAACATGATTAGTTTTGATCATTTAAATTTGCTGATATAATAGGTTTTAGTAGTTTAGAAATAATAAATGGGTCTGCAAGAGTAAATGCACCCTCAAAATTTAAATTTAAGTTTCATTAGCTGGTTGATTTAGTTAATCATGCATTTAAACATTATTAAATGGTGTAATAAAGTAAATTCAAACATGTTTTAAAAACATATGAGAACGAATTGTCAAAAATGGAAAGTTGTTTTTGTTGATAACATCCACATGTACAAAAACCTCTCTCAGTTTTCTAAGAGCTATTATGGTTTGGGATATGCAAATGAATCTTTGAAGTCATGTTTTCCAGAAATTTCTTATTTTAGTCACCTTTTTGCAGAGGAAATTTTGACTAAAAAAAGATGAATATCTGGAAAATGGAAGAGGTTCTGATTCACAAGATTCCAAAATACAAAATCCTATCTCACTTTTCACACAAGTGTCAAGGGTGGGGAGATACGGTCTCATCATGTTTAGCGCATTTTTCCGAATGTGCAATGTCCTCTTTCAACCACATTTTTGCAGAAACTGTTGTGGATAATCAGAGATGAATCTTGGGAAACTAGAGGATATTTTTTTCCTAAGATACTACACTACAAAAACCTCTCTGAGTTTTCACATAGATAGCTCAGATTGAGACATTCGAAGGGATGAATGGACCCTATTTTTCAAAAATTCGGGAGGAAAAAGCTCAAGATAGTTAGTGACTTGGAGGCCACCTCATCAAATATGAGTTGCAATCAAATTCAAATTTATGTTCTTTATCAACATAAATCCTCAAGGATAGTACAATAATTCCTCAAATAGTTTTAGTTACCTTTATTTTTGTTCTATTTTTGTAATACAAATTTCAGATATTTGTAATAGCTCTTGATATTTTTATCAAGATATTTTGTGAGGAAATTGTATAAATACTTCATCAATTGAAGTAATATGGGTTGGATTTTGATGCCAAGGCTCGTAAACTATGTAATAGATTCTCTTGTAGATTTCTAATGAAAGCCTTCGAACTCCAGTTAACACAGAATTTTGTGTTTCTGATGACCCAGGCCACTCCCAGGCCACAACTACCAGGATCTCTGACAACCAAACATATAAAAGCTTGCACCTCAATACACACGAAAGGTACACTTAATTTGCGGAAGCTTATTTCAGGATGTCGTAATCTCAAGGTTTATAAAAACCATGCTAGGCATAAATTCCACACGCTGATACTCTAAAACCATACTTTGTTAACACATGGTTTTCTTTAAGAAACTGTTTAAAAGAAACATGATCATGCACATACCATGTATCTGTATTACTTACCCACACCCGCAACAATTCTTTGAATCGGCGCTTTCATGAAATCCTTTGAAGAAACATAGTAAAAATGGTCTTGCGGGACAGCAATTTCAAGCCTTTAACTGCGATGCTTATTCCTCCAATATCGCCCGCAGTCTATACTCGTATGCGCAGCCCATTTAAGGACTACCTTCGATCAATTGATAAATCAGCTGTTCTCAATTCAGACTTTAAATCTCAGTTTCAAACCCCCGTTAAAAGAACCCGGCATTGTTTATGCAATGCATGGAATTTAAAATATAATAAGGGTGCCGTTGTATATAAAGGCAGCAATTTACCACAGGCAACTCGTGTACATACCAATCGCTCAGCTAAAGTGTCAGGCGGAATTGTATCAACGCAATCTTCAACTTGGCGACCGATCAATTCGAGTAGATACAATTTATGCGGCCTCTGCACACGTGGTTCACCGATCCACCTCCGTAACACCTTGGGTAAAACGCCACGTGTTAAACCTGTCATCAACTAAAGTCGAACTGCAGTTATCATTAAAAATACAGCGTGTGACCGCTGTTTACACCTCCAGTCATTCCACAATCCACGCGTAAGAGCACACATCGGACAGCTCCACTTATAACAAAGATGGGGCGCAAGGGTTAATAAGAACAGGTTCACTCTCAGTACATCTGCAAACAAATCCCTTGCATAACAACCGATTCAGTTATGATAACACTAATGATGCCATGCATCAAGACTTGGCACATATGCTAAGTGCGCCCAGGAAAACGCCATAACCAGATTAACACACCTTCACTTCACACGGGTTCAACATTTAAAAACATCAAGTTATCACCGTAATTGCTATGCCAACCAACGCCTCTAAAATTCAGGTTCAATACCGTCACCGTGGCACCGTTCTGCTGTCTTTGTCACACTACGCTCGTCAGGATATGGCTTTATAAGTCGACATTCAACCAACAGTTCTAACGAACTGCCTACACAATCTGCGCCAATTGTCACAGTTGTATATATATTTATCAGTAACTTTATAGCCGGATCACAGGCTCCTTACGACATCCACAACCGCTTTTAATACGATGGACAGGTAAACATTTATTCAGAACTCGGCTGCAGATAGGATATAACCGGCAGTTCAAACTTTCGATTGTGCAGTCCTTCGTTCTTGGATTAATTATACAGTAATTATTCCATTCACCGCTTCAGGAGATCAGCCACGGCCTTTGAAACAAGGCTTTGACTCTTCCCTTTGCAAGCGAGCCACTTCTCAGTGTCATGCGAGGATTGTTCACTACGGTTGCCGTTGTTTAATCTCACCACGAATTGTTCAGAAAAGAACTCAATTTGCCACGCAATCTTATGCCACCACGCTTCCACTGCGCTATTCGCAAACTGCTCAACGTACCAATGATGCAACAGGTGCTCGGTTGTGGAACAACTCCATTGCTATACTCACGAGCTAAGTGAAGGTTGAACACAATCTGGGCGATGCTTTCAATATATGGTTAAACACTAGCAATGAAGCTTTCCACGTGAACAATTTTTATATCAACAGTCTGGAGAGTCATCGGTGATTACCACAATCTCAGGCCTTGCAAAACTAGAAACGCTCCAGACTCGCCATATCTTTCGTTTTGGAAGATGTCTGGACCTCCTCAAGGTTGCAAACATATGCCCACGCAACTCGACAGATCACAAGTTTACAATTCGAGCTCTCATAGCATGACCCGATCATTGGACAAAGCCAGTAAGCTTCTCTAGACTCTATAGCATGTTTATGAGCATGGTCCCATGCTTTCCCATCCTCCTTATGTCACCCGGCATTCTCTACCTGTTATCACACATAGGCTTTCATGCGATTTCTCAACTAGCTGCAAATAATTTCACTCAACCCTCAACCTCGATGCGATAGCACGCTTCTTACCAGCCCTCACGCAAATTCATATTCTATGACATCAATTATAAACAAAGAAGGAATTTCAAGAATCATCACTTGTGCACATTAAAAGGATAAGATCCATCAACACATGTGATTTCAATATATTTATATTCACATAAACAATTATTTACACAGAAATTCCTACTCACGGCCAGATATACCATCTATGGCCTTTACAAACAGCCCGAAGGCTCCCCAAAAAGAATCCTCACACTCACTCCTCTGTATTCTATTCTCCCCTTTTCCTCAAAAACTTTTTCTGTTTATACCATTTGAAAATATCATTAAATTAAATGCTAAATCTCCTTAGCATCTCAACAAACTCCTCAAATATCTCAACACCCCTACAATCAAGATTTTATCCCTAAAATCTTGAAACTGAATCTAATCTTAGGCTTATAATTAATTCTGAAATATTTCAACGCTAATTTCTCTCTTGTTGTCCAACTATTTGGAAACATTACAAATCCTCACAAAATCCCATAAATATTTACATAAAATTAACAATTTCTCAAAAACATGAGACCCCTAGGTTTAATAAAAATACAAGGTATTTTCCCAAGCTAATGCTCCTGCATCAGACTCCCAAGGTTGAGAATGACCATGATCTCCAGATCATGCGTTTTAAATCTTTGTCCGCCTGGATCCCACACTCTATGTTGTCTTGCTCCACTTGCTGCACTTTCACAATCTGACTCTATTTTCATTTTGCTGCTGCTTCTGCTGCTTCTCTTCCTTGCTACTGCTGGTCTTTTCCAGGATTCTTTTGTCATTAGTCTTCTGATACTTTCAATCTCTCGGTCCAAATAATCTCCTGGCTGTTGATTTGCTTGCTGAGCTAAGACGGCTTGCTCAGTTTGCACTGTCACTTGCTGACTGCTTGCTTCTATGCTTGTTTCTGTTCTGACTTTCTCATTTCTTACTGCCACCCAATCATCCATACCCTCTTGTTTTCCAGAACAGAAAACTTCTTCTTCCTTCATTTGACTGCTCAACTGAGTCAAATGTTCTGCAACAATACCTGCATTCACAAAACACTTGTTAGAATAAAAATCAGAAGGCATCAGTGCCTTGTCCTCCTTTGCCAACACTTCAGTATGCTGTTCTGAATTCTCCTCGACTATCAGCACATCATTATGCTGATCCTCTTTACTCAAAGAATCCTCTGAAGAATTCTCAAGACTGTCAACCAGTCTTTCTCCCACATCATACTCCGAATTTTTCAACAAATATTCTAGCAATGCAATTTCCTTGTAGCATTGCTGAAGCACAACATCACCATCACTGACAGTCCCTGCACTCATACACAACTTGTCAGTTTGGAAACTACAAGTCTCAACAGCTTTAATCGTCGGTTCATACACCAGCTCTTCGAGCTTATCATCGTCTTCATTCACATGAACTTCTTCTTTAACAAAACCTGTAATCACATCACAACTGTCAGCTATAAAAACACAAGAGTTCTCATTATCCAGCTGATCTGGATCTGCCCAATAATTCAAGAAATCATCAATGATCCCTTCCTCTGTTTCATCAATGGAAACCTCCTCTTCCAACTCAGTTGCTCTGAGTTGCGTACACTTCAACTGTACATCCATCACCTGCTCAAGCTTCTTGAGCTCTTCCATTAACTGCAGGTTTATCTGTCGATCTCTTTTCTGTTGTAGCTTCTGCCACTTCACTTTCTTTCCCTTCAGTGGAAAGATCCATCCTCTATTCTGGTTTTCCTGCTCTTGCAGCCATTCCTCTAGTACCTGCAATTGCACTTTCATTGCTGCAATCTCTCTTTCTCTGTCTTCTGCAGTCATCTCATTGCTATGGCATTCCTCTGAACCTCTTCTATGATCCTCCATGATCATCTTCTCACTTGCCATGAGTTGCACTAGCCTCTACAACAAGCTCTCCTGTCTTGTCGCCACTTACCTCACCAAGCTCTCCTCACTCAGTCTTTTGGTAAGTACTTGGTTCACTGCCTCTGGAACCTCTTTGAGCAATCTCCTTTGCTCACTCTCAGGCTATCTCTTCAACTCACCTTTTCTTCAGGACACTGCAATTGTCCTCCTTATTCAGCCTTTAGCTGAATGCTAAGTTCAATGCCATCTTCTCCTCTGCAACCATAAACTCTCATCACAAATTTCAAATCAGAAAAAAAAATAAAAATAAATAAATAAATAAAAAAAAAATCATTTCACCTTCTAAGATCTTGCATGATCTCGCTTCATCTCCCACCTGCACGGCATCTCTGTGCTGCAACTTTCATCAGTCTCAAATCTGATCTTATCACATGCAATTAAAAAAACTCATCCTTCAAATAGAGCTATTCCAGCTCTGATACCAAAAATGATGACCCAGGCCACTCCCAGGCCACAACTACCAGGATCTCTGACAACCAAACATATAAAAGCTTGCACCTCAATACACACGAAAGGTACACTTAATTTGCGGAAGCTTATTTCAGGATGTCGTAATCTCAAGGTTTATAAAAACCATGCTAGGCATAAATTCCACACGCTGCTACTCTAAAACCATACTTTGTTAACACATGGTTTTCTTTAAGAAACTGTTTAAAAGAAACATGATCATGCACATACCATGTATCTGTATTACTTACCCACACCCGCAACAATTCTTTGAATCGACGCTTTCATGAAATCCTTTGAAGAAACATAGTAAAAATGGTCTTGCGGGACAGCAATTTCAAGCCTTTAACTGCGATGCTTATTCCTCCAATATCGCCCGCAGTCTATACTCGTATGCGCAGCCCATTTAAGGACTACCTTCGATCGATTGATAAATCAGCTGTTCTCAATTCAGACTTTAAATCTCAGTTTCAAACCCCCGTTAAAAGAACCCGGCATTGTTTATGCAATGCATGGAATTTAAAATATAATAAGGGCGCCGTTGTATATAAAGGCAGCAATTTACCACAGGCAACTCGTGTACATACCAATCGCTCAGCTAAAGTGTCAGGCGGAATTGTTTCAACGCAATCTTCAACTTGGTGACCAATCAATTCGAGTAGATACAATTTATGCGGCCTCTGCACACGTGGTTCACCGATCCACCTCCGTAACACCTTGGGTAAAACGCCACGTGTTAAACCTGTCATCAACTAAAGTCGAACTGCAGTTATCATTAAAAATACAGCGTGTGACCGCTGTTTACACCTCCAGTCATTCCACAATCCACGCGTAAGAGCACACATCGGACAGCTCCACTTATAACAAAGATGGGGCGCAAGGGTTAATAAGAACAGGTTCACTCTCAGTACATCTGCAAACAAATCCCTTGCATAACAACCGATTCAGTTATGATAACACTAATGATGCCATGCATCAAGACTTGGCACATATGCTAAGTGCGCCCAGGAAAACGCCATAACCAGATTAACACACCTTCACTTCACACGGGTTCAACATTTAAAAACATCAAGTTATCACCGTAATTGCTATGCCAACCAACGCCTCTAAAATTCAGGTTCAATACCGTCACCGTGGCACCGTTCTGCTGTCTTTGTCACACTACGCTCGTCAGGATATGGCTTTATAAGTCGACATTCAACCAACAGTTCTAACGAACTGCCTACACAATCTGCGCCAATTGTCACAGTTGTATATATATTTATCAGTAACTTTATAGCCGGATCACAGGCTCCTTACGACATCCACAACTGCTTTTAATACGATGGACAGGTAAACATTTATTCAGAACTCGGCTGCAGATAGGATATAACCGGCAGTTCAAACTTTCGATTGTGCAGTCCTTCGTTCTTGGATTAATTATACAGTAATTATTCCATTCACCGCTTCAGGAGATCAGCCACGGCTTTTGAAACAAGGCTTTGACTCTTCCCTTTGCAAGCGAGCCACTTCTCAGTGTCATGCGAGGATTGTTCACTACGGTTGCCGTTGTTTAATCTCACCACGAATTGTTCAGAAAAGAACTCAATTTGCCATGCAATCTTATGCCACCACGCTTCCACTGCGCTATTCGCAAACTGCTCAACGTACCAGTGATGCAACAGGTGCTCGGTTGTGGAACAACTCCATTGCTATACTCACGAGCTAAGTGAAGGTTGAACACAATCTGGGCGATGCTTTCAATATATGGTTAAACACTAGCAATGAAGCTTTCCACGTGAACAATTTTTATATCAACAGTCTGGAGAGTCATCGGTGATTACCACAATCTCAGGCCTTGCAAAACTAGAAACGCTCCAGACTCGCCATATATTTCGTTTTGGAAGATGTCTGGACCTCCTCAAGGTTGCAAACATATGCCCACGCAACTCGACAGATCACAAGTTTACAATTCGAGCTCTCATAGCATGACCCGATCATTGGACAAAGCCAGTAAGCTTCTCTAGACTCTATAGCATGTTTATGAGCATGGTCCCATGCTTTCCCATCCTCCTTATGTCACCCGACATTCTCTACCTGTTATCACACATAGGCTTTCATGCGATTTCTCAACTAGCTACAAATAATTTCACTCAACCCTCAACCTCGATGCGATAGCACGCTTCTTACCAGCCCTCACGCAAATTCATATTCTATGACATCAATTATAAACAAAGAAGGAATTTCAAGAATCATCACTTGTGCACATTAAAAGGATAAGATCCATCAACACATGTGATTTCAATATATTTATATTCACATAAACAATTATTTACACAGAAATTCCTACTCACGGCCAGATATACCATTTATGGCCTTTACAAACAGCCCGAAGGCTCCCCAAAAAGAATCCTCACACTCACTCCTCTGTATTCTATTCTCCCCTTTTCCTCAAAAACTTTTTCTGTTTATACCATTTGAAAATATCATTAAATTAAATGCTAAATCTCCTTAGCATCTCAACAAACTCCTCAAATATCTCAACACCCCTACAATCAAGATTTTATCCCTAAAATCTTGAAACTGAATCTAATCTTAGGCTTATAATTAATTCTGAAATATTTCAACGCTAATTTCTCTCTTGTTGTCCAACTATTTGGAAACATTACAAATCCTCACAAAATCCCATAAATATTTACATAAAATTAACAATTTCTCAAAAACATGAGACCCCTAGGTTTAATAAAAATACAAGGTATTTTCCCAAGCTAATGCTCCTGCATCAGTTTCTCATATTTCTTTCTGGTGTTTTCATAACTTGTTTCTACATAGGTTCAAAGCAATTGTAGGAAGGTCTGGGTAAGGTAGATTAAGTCTTAATCTCTCTGTAATTCCCTAAAAAATCATAACCTTTAGAAAGAGATTAGCTTATTGGATTGTTTGTCCAAGATAACTCCTCTTTGACTGGTTTTTGCTATATGTTTTTTGATAGCCATTAAAAGAGATTAGCTTATTAGACTATCTGTCTGAAATAGTTCCTCTTGGAATTGGTTTCACTTTGGCCTTATGTTACCTTTGAATATGTTTTTTTTGCGCTGTAGAAATCTTCTACACGCATCTAAATTTTCCTTGTTGTTAAGTAGTCAGTCTGACTGCTCAATTATTAGGAATCCCCTTACATTCTTCCACCATAATTCTTTAAAAATCAAAGTCATTCTGTCAGGCTCGAAGCTGACACTTTCAGAAGGGACCCTGTGAGAGAGGTCTTTAATCATGATTAGGGATTATAATTGATCACCAACCATCCCCATTAAAACCATAAATCTGTCCATTGTGCTTCAATGGCTTTTGTTCAGTGACAAGTGAACAACATTAATCAAAGCCTCGTGACAACTGAGGGAGTCCCCTCTAATTCAAGGGGCAGCCCGAACCTAAAGGCTGGTTGAGTTGGTTTACTAGCATAGTTCTTGCAACCAAGGACTGCCTACAGGAAATAGGTACAACATTTGGCGTCATTGCTGGGGATCAAAGTAACAAAGATATATTTCTCTGGGGAACGATAAAGATTAGATCTATTCCTTGCTGGTGAAGAAGGAGTAGTCATTTAGTATTGTTTGCATTTATTTCACCTGGCGACTCCACTTTTTCGTATGGCGATTCTACTGGGTAACCGATCCTATTTTTTCGAAATTTCAGCTACCTTTACTACTATGCAAGGTCCATTGGTACTTGTAATCAACAGTGTATGTCTTTTCCTCTCAGCCATGGTGAGAAATCTGAAATGTCTACAAAGGATGCAACTTTTAAAGTACACCTGTGAGTATAAGTTTTCCATGGGATTTTATGTTCATATTGTATATAGTCTTCATGTTTTCAGCTACTAGAAATGTGGTCTGTCAATAAATCCACTCAATACTTGGTTACATCAGAAAGCAGATTACACCTAACAGTGTAAAATTTTCTAGTTCAGTTAGATAGAGGTGTGGGATTGAATAGATATTCTGAGTTTCAATATGTAGTAGATAAGCATGTTCATTGTTTATGAGTGGTGTGATTTGAAGAGTATATGATAGATCAACTTATATTTTCAGTCTCTAGAAATTTTCAGTTCTCATATTTCAGTATGAAAGAGTATCCAAATTAGTGCAAGCATATGGTTGCATTTTACAGTTGTAGGTTGCAGTGTGCAATAGCAGAGTATTCAAATGAAAACAATGAATGATCCATGGGGATTGGTGATATTTCTACATAATATGGCAAATCAATGGCTGGTGGTTTTATGGTATGACTCCATGCCCAACACTAAAGGCAATTGGTCTACTAGTTCTCTACATCCCATAGGGGGAAGCAGTCCCCATTGGAGACGATGTTGTAACATGATTACTTTTGATAATTTAAATTTTATGATATAATAGATTTTAGTAGTTTATAAATAATAAATGGGCCTGCAAGAGTAAATGCACCCTCAAAATTTAAATTTAAGTTTCATTAGTTGTTTGATTTAGTTAATCATGCATTTAAACATGATTAAATGATGTAATAAACTAAATTCAAACATATTCTAAAAACATATGAGAATAAATTTTCAAAAGCTAAAAGATATTTTTGTTGATAACATCCTCATGTACAAAAACCTCTCTCCATTTTCTAACAACTATTATGGTTTAGGAGATGCAAATGCATCTTTGAAGGCATGTTTTCCATAAATTTCCTATTTTAGCCACCGTTTTGCACAAGATATTTTGACTAAACAAAGACGAATATTTGGAAATTGGAAGAGGTTTTTGTTCACAAGATTCCAAAACACAAAATCCTATATCATTTTTCACACAGGTATGAGGGGTTGGGAGATATACTCTCATCATGTTTAGCCTATTTTTGCGACTGTGAAATGTCCTGTTTAAGCCACATTTGTCCAGAAACTATTATGGATAATAAGATATAAATCTTGGGAAAATGGAGGAGGTTTATGTTCCTATGATACCAGACTACAAAAACCTCTCTCAGTTTTCACACAGCTAGCTCAGATTAATATATTCGAAGGGGTGACTGGGCCCTATTTTTCAGAAATTCAGGAGGAAAAAGATCAAAACAGTTAGTGACTTGGAGGCCACCTCATCAAATATGAGTTGCAACCAAATTCAAATTTCTTTTCTTTATCAACAGAAATACTCAAGGATAGTACAAGATTTCTTCAAATAGTTTTAGTTACCTTATTTGTGTCCTATTTTTGTAATATAGTTTTTTAGATATTTGTAATAGCTCTTGATATTTTTATCAAGATATTTTGTGAGGAAATTTTATAAATAATTCATCAATTGAATTAATATGGGTTGGATGTTGATGCCAAGGCTCTCAAACTATGTAATAGCTTCTCTTGTAGAATTCTAATGAAAGCCTTCTTGCTCCAGTTATGACAAAATTTTGTGTTTCTCGTGTGTCTTTCTGGTGTTTTCATAACTTGTTTCTAAATATGTTCAAAGCAATTGTAGGAATGTCTAGGCAAAGAAAATTAAGTCTTAATCTCTCTGTAATTCCCTGCAAATCATAACCTTTAGAAAGAGATTATCTTATTGGACTGTTTGTCCAAGATAACTCCTCTTTGACTAGTTTTTGCTTTATGTTTTTTGATAGTGGTTAAAAGAGATT
>APFE030869363.1:2876-33472 GCA_000404065.3 Pinus taeda | reverse complement strand
TTCTTTATGGGTTCCGGACTGGTATCTTGGTTCAGCAAGAAACAGAGTTCGATTGCCTTATCTACAGCTGAAGCAGAATATGTTGCTGCCGCATCTTGCTGCACTCAACTCCTTTGGATGATGCAGACCTTGCAGGATTTTCAAATCGAGTGTACTCCACCTGTCTCCATCTTATGTGATAACACAAGTGCAATCAGCATTTCAAAGAATCCAGTCATGCATTCGAAGACAAAGCATATACCGATCAAATATCATTTTCTTCGGGAACAAGTTCTTGAACAAAAGGTCAAGTTGGAGTATGTTCCTTCTAAGGAACAAGTTCTGATATTCTCACCAAACCATTGCCCAGGGAGGCCTTTGAATATCTCAGGCAGAAGCTGGGGGTTGTTGATGCATCATCATGTTGAATCTCTTTTGATGGTTGTCCGCACAGATTCAGGGGGAGCACATAATGCATTGTTGGCATTATGGAGGAGATCATGGATGCTGGTCTGAATGTTGCTGCAATATGTCTCTATCTCTTTCATGGTGGATTATGGTTCTCCTTTACAGATCTGGGGGAGCATATTCTTAGGGGGAGCTAACCCTTTGCCCTTGATGTCAAAGGGGGAGAATGAAGCTGAAGATTTTGAGGTTGCCATCAAGTCCAAAGGGGGAGATTGTTGGCATTATGGTTCTGGTATGATTATATGGTTCAGATGTTGTACTTGATGGCAACACCCATGGCATGGCTCTCATTTTGATAAAAATAAAGAAGTACGCAGGAGAACAGTTCAGGAGGTGCGTACCCGCAGGTATACCGTGCAGGGACCGCGTCCCAATACGCGGGTTACCCATTCATGGGGTGCGTACCCTCAGTGCACACATTCCAAGGCAGTAAAGCGCCCACACGTGGGGTTTCTCATGGTACTTAGCCGTCGGTATTATGTTATCATGGTTTTGGTCCGTGGTATTGTTTATTTTATTATTATTATTGAGCCCCATGATCCTTGATTTAAGGATGAGCTTGCCTATATAAAGCTAAGGAGATCATTTGGTTTGTGTATCTTTTGAGAATTGAATATCTTAAAGATCTGATTGGGTTCTCGGTTTAAAAGCTTGATATTTAGAAGAGACGTTGGAAGCGAATCTGTGAAGGGTGATCTCTCGAGCGCAAGATCAGATCTGAGTCTTTGACTGTATTTTGGCCCTAATCAGAGGTATGCAAGTGATCAGCAGTGACAGTGCGTGGGTACGCAGAGGAAACAAAGGGTCAGTGCGTGGGTACGCAGAAGAGACGAAGGGGCAGCGCGTGGGTACGCAGAGGCGACAAAGGTGAATTGCGTGGGTACGCAGTGCGACGGTGTTTCAGGTGCGTGCTTTCTGGTTTAGTACGCAGTGCGACAGTCTTTCTGGGTGCGTACCTGCTGTGATAGTACGCGACACGATATTTCTTCTGGGTGCGTGCCTTCTGCACTGTACGCGGCGCGATAGTACATTTTGGTGCGTACAGTACGCAGATCAGGGAAAGGAGCAGTGCGTGGCCACGCTGTTCAGCAGAAGGAGCTTTGCGGGTATACGCAGAGAGACAGAGGGTGAAGTGCGTAGCAACGGAGGCCAGTAAAAAGAAAAACCGCGTATCTGTGTTAAGATCTTCTGTTGGTTGAATTTTTCTGTTGATAAGGTGTTCTGGGTTTAGTTCTATGTTGTTGATCTGGTTACTGCTATTGACTGTGAAATCTACATGTACTTGATGATCATTTGATGTATATGGATCTAGTTTGAAAATTTATGAAAAGTGGTCCTTGAAAGAAGTAGGGGGTTGTAGCTCCCTTCCAGGAGAGACTGGAAAACGAGAGAGAGTTGTAGCTCTCTGCAGGTTGCAGCCTGCGTACTGGTAAAGGACTGCACCAGTACAAGACCATTGTAAAAGGAGTTTCTTATTTGAAAGAAGATAGAGACATATTGCAGCAGGTGGTTTTCACCCACATTGGGTTTCCACCTTATATCTGGTGTTCTTTGATGTGACTGTCTGATTTTCTTGTTCATGCTCATTATTTATGGTATTGGTATGCAAAAATAATTCAAAGTATAAATAAGAAAGGTTTGGCAAAAGAATTAGATAATACTGATTCACCCCCCCTCTCAGTATTATTGTCAACATATATATCCTGATTCTTTGAGATATTCCTTTTATTTTCATTTTGCAGAAGCTTTGAAAGTGACTTATCTGATTTCTAATGGACCTCCTTTCCTCATTTTAAAGGCAATTAAAATTCCATGAAGTTGAACAATAGTAACAAATTGTATATCTTGCTTTTCTTTAATGGCAGATATGTTTGACTCAAATTTAGAAGATAAAGATCTCAAAATTTTCTCAACAATAGTAGCCTCCTATATTTCTTTACCCAGATTTCGCATATGATTTACAATCTCATCTACTCATAAGAAATAACTAGCAATATTTTCATCATTATGCATCTTGAGAGTTTCATACTGGATTCTGAAAGTTTGGAATTTAGCATGTTTTACCTGGGAGTCTCCTTTGTAGCTTTGAATGATTCTATCCATATTTCTTTGGCTATGTTGAACTGCATGACTTTGACGAATTTTGATTCTGATAGACTTCCCAATACAACACTGACGTCTTTGGCATTGATTTCATATGATTTCCTTTCTGTTGGATCCATGGGGACTATTGTTGGATATTGGTATCCTCTTTCCAAAACTGCCCAAACCTCAGCTCCAAGTGACTGAAGATAGGCTCTAGTTCATGTCTTCCAATATACTGAGTTATCTCCATTGAAGATTGGCGGTCTCATAAATCCCATTCCTTCATGATTACTCATCTTGAGAGATATTCCTTCAAGCGATCAAGCTTCTTCTTAAGGACCTGCTCTAATACCAATTTTTGGGAATAATACTTGGGGGGGGGGGGGGTGAATAAGTATTATCAAATCAATAAATTTTTCTTTTCATAAGCAGATTGATATACGCTACTTCAGTGAAGGGAACTTGCGTGTGCACACAACTATTCTTAAGGAAACCAACGTATATCCAGTGAGCTTATGATTCAGTTAATTCATCATATGTTGATCTTTAGTTAATGCATCAATACTTAATTAACTATTAAACAATAACCATGTGTAGTAATAAAAGATTAAGCAATCACACATAAGCAACACACATGAACACCAAGATTTAACATGGAAACCCAATGCGGGAGAAAAACCACCTGCTACTGTTATCTCTATCTTCTTTTAATATAAGAAAAACTTATTTACAATATTGTACTGATGCAGACTCATACCAATATGTAGGTACCCACCTGCAGAAGGCTACAACCTTCTCTCGCTCTCCATCTTCTACTGGAAGAGAGCTAGAACCCCCTAGCTCTTGTACTAGCCAATATGTTTACTAGTACGTAGGCGTCAGCCTACAAAAGGCTCCAACCTTCACTCGTTCTCCAGTTGCTACTGGAAGGGAGCTCCAACCCCCTCGCTCTTGTACTGGCTGATATGTTTACCAGTACATAGGCATCAACATACAGAAGACTATGACCTTCTCTCTTCCTCCAAGGACCACGTTTCATCCAATTTTCATATTGGACCCATTAGTAACATTGAATCTCAAAATCAATCACCACTGCAATACGACTAATCACTGAAAACCCATCAACAGTGAAGAAAATCACAATCGATCAATCTGAACAATCATATCACTATCACCAAAACACAGAGCAGAACCTAGAACTCTGTGTCAACAACCAGAACCAATTGCAACTTCAAACATCATATTTCATAATGTATATGCTACTTCGAAGTGTCGAACTAGCGTGTATACACACCTTCACCAACGAAAACCAGCGTATAGATCTGCAAATACTAACTTAAAACTTCACATCTATTCTAGACTTTAATCATACCCAAATCATAACATTTACAGAATAAAACATGTGTTAGCGTTCAGATCTAGCCCATCCATTATCGAATCATACAATGATAAGTCATTTCAGGTCTCATGATCCTAATCCAACATTGTATCCAAAGGTGCACGTGATATTTCAGATCATATCATTACCATAGCCCTTACAACATAAAATATACTTCAGATAGAAGTATTCATGGAAAACCATTTCACTTGCACACTTGGCCCTTTGATATTCTCCTCCTTATATAGTTTTTGGCCTTTCTCAATACATCGAACCAAAAAAACACTTAGAACCTGTGGTATTCTTGGACGGGGTCAAATCACTGTTAGTTCATTGAATATTGTGGCCTAATACCATGGTATAGACCCTTGGTATTCTTTCACCTTAATTTCCTTAATTTTCCAACCCATTTGTGCTTTTACTCTTGTGAAAGTGTGTGCATACATATACACTCCTTTTGTATAGTGAACTTGCTTGTATATGCTACTTTGACAAGGTGAACTGGTGTATACTTATTAAACCATTCTCTTTCTTTAATCTCTGGAGTTTGATATGTAATCCTTTGATGTTAACATGTTGCACTATGAACTGCCGTCATTCATCATATATGTGAGTTTACATCAAGGACAACACTTGTATCATAATGCCAACAATATATGCTTTATTTATAGGGTTTCTATGTTCACTTATTGCGTCAACTTGTAAAACTAGTTAGGTTTGCTTGCTTATACTTTAGTTGGGTCATCCTAACAAAATATTTCATATCTTCTCATTACTTAAAATATTTCATATCTCGAAATTTATTGTCCTCAAGCAATCCATATTCCAATACTAGGATCCCAAACAACTCTGAGGAATGCTTCAACACACAACTATTGTATCTCATCAATGTTGTTGAATTCAACATCACTGCCATCCATTACCATGCCTTGAAGCAATTCTTGTAACCCATCTTTAATGAGAATTCATGGTGAGATTGAAGAGTATATCTCCTTAAGATCTTGCTTCATAGCATATCCCTTGACATCATGTAGAATAGGTTGCTTCACAATCCCAAACACCAATTCTAAGGGAGTTAGGTTCTACCACATGCTACTACATGCTCCACTAATCCTCATATATAGAGGGCTTCTATAATGGCCTTTGACCCCTACAATGTTAACATGGCCCATAAATTCCTCCCTTTTGCCACCAATGATGCAATCTGGTTGAATTCTCTATTGTTTCATAATTGAATTGAGGTTGGGTTCAAGAGATGAAATCACAGGGAAAGACCTCACCCACCTAAAAATCTTTTTAATGTAGACAAAGATAAGATATCTAGTTGTTTTTCCTCCCACCCGATTTTTTTTCATAAACTAGCTTGTACTAGAAGCTCAACTCTTGTTAGCTCAATCCTCATTGTCTGTATTTTCTCACCCAACACATATTGTTGAATAATTCCTCCAAATGGAAGGTAACTACCTTGCTCTATTTCACACAACTTCTTTGAGCATGTGTCATTTTATAATGTTTCCTTATCAAGGCCATGTTGATGGGAAAAAATGACCTCCATCAACTTCAAGGGAGACCACTTGGTTAGGGCCCCCAAGCTAGACCATTTTCCATTGAAGATTGTGGTTCTGACTAGTTATGTGTCCAATTACCCCAATATTAAGTGTAACCTAAAGTTAACTTGGCTTAATCTAAGTGTTATTGTAACCTAATTCTAATGTACAATCTTAATAGAATACTAAATATTAACCCTATATACTACGATGTTAGATATGTGTTAATACTATACTAATGTTATAATAGATATTAATCTATATTGAGATACTAATCTATATTAATACAAATCTCTTACATTACAACTGTGTTAATATATCTTAACTATTATAATTATTTCTTAATATATATAAATTCTATATACTGATATATACTACTAATATTATTTCTTCTCCTAATAAACTAACTATGACATATACATAAATATTAAATTAATTTAAATAATAATATTTACTAATATAGAGAATATTATTTATAATTCTATAATGCTAAAATACAAATATAATAAATTACTAAATATACACTATTACTAAGTAATATTAACTATTATAAATATTAATATACAATATAATAATACTATTACTATACTATTTACTATATTTAGTATGTTAGGATTAATATTAATATAAAATATAGTATATATATATTATAATTATACATTAAATGTATATGTTTTTCTTTATATTATAAGATTAATAATTAAATTATATATTGATAAGTTTACTGTTTCATTCTAATATATGTTATATAGGATCATTCAAATATTATATAATATTAATACTAAATTGTACTAATGATACAATAAGTTATATATTTATGTACTATTGTGTAGGTACATATACAATATCAATCTATATAAAAGAATGTTTTTAATTCTAATTAAATATGAAATTTAACTTTACACGATTAAATGATTTGTACGTTTTTTGGTAGAAGGATTAGGGTTACGGAAACTTGTTTCACCGGATGCTCACCTGTACCTGCCGGTTAACCTCACTCAAAAACGCTCGTTGACATCCCTCTGTTAATCATTTTCATTTCGCTTTTTCTTCGGACATTCTGTCGAGAGCTTGCTCCACTCTGTGAGAGCTCTGTTCACCTTGCCGTCTGGTTCTTCGAGGTCTGTAATGTGGGTTCTCTCAACCCTTCCCTACTCTTAGAGATGGAAACTCACTGGTTTGGAGGCGCCATTCTACTCTACAAGGTTTGTATTTGCATTGCTGGTTGATTTTCTCAATATTGGACTGTTGAACTTGCTTCCTATTCGATTTATTGACAGGGTTTTTCTGTGACAGGGTTTAATCCAACTGTTCGGCGCTCCAATCTCGCTGTCGAGGTGAGCATTCGCTCTCTGATTTAACTCCCTTATTCCTCCTTTACATTCTCTAACACATTTGTTCCATGTCATTCAGGTTTCCATGTTTTATTTGCTGTTCGTTTGGCCTCCTCTGTTCAGGTAAACGGCTTCTCAATGGCACCTTTACTTCTCGTTCTTTTGCTTGAGGGTTTTATGGATTAGGACCTTACTAATCCGGTTTGGTTTTGGTTGCAGGTGGTTCGAACCTGTTGGTTCCTGGTTATGCTCCTCACGACCGTGGCATTCGCTCGAACCCTACAGTGCTTTGTTCCGGGTAGGGTCTAAACTTGTTGGGTCTCTGTTCATAGAGTTTTTTTCATGGTCTTGTCTGTGGTTGGCATTCGCCTGTGCAATGCTTTTGTCTATCTGTCGATGTTGTAGCTCACTCCGTCTCTAGAAATTTCATGAGTAACTGGTTCTCTTGTTCTATATGTTTTTTTTTCTGGGTTTGTCCGAAACCCTGCCCTGTAGATGAATATTTTGGGTTTTCGAACCCTAGTCTGTAATATGGTCACTTACTGGTCTTTTCTTGTCGGCACCTGTCTGCCTGTAACTTTCCGCTCCGTCGATAGGTTGTTTGGGTTATTAGAAACCCTCGGGTAACCGCAACTTCAGTTGCCAGTGCTATGGACTACTCTCACTACAGGGTTTTGGTGATTTCTCGGCTTATAATGTAATGTGCAAACTCTAATTTATAATGGTGATTTGTCTGTAAATATTATTTTGTGCAAAGTCTGCTCTGCTCTCATGAATGTGTTTCTTGGGTCTCGAAAGGACCGTGAATTCAAATAGATAGTTATTTAAATTAACTTTGTAATGTAATACTGTAGTTCTTTCGATTTTCTTTAAAACACTGCTCTGCTCATATCACGATGAGGTTATTCGGGTTACCTGGTTTTGATTTCTGTTCAGTTCTGCTTGGTCTCTTCGTTCTGGACGCGCACTGTTATACGCCCTCTTGTCGTTACTGTTATCTCTCTCTGTCAGTCATGTTCTGGACTTCTCCCTTCTCGCTCTGGAAGATTATGTCTGCACCCGTTCTTTGTCCTCCTCGCTTTTCGTCCTGTACTGTTACTCTATGCTAGTTTGTTACACATACACAGTTAGATTACATGCATGAAAATTTTCATTACAGTGATGATACCATAACTTAAAATAGATGTTCTTTATTTGAAAAGAAAATGATTGTATCTTTCTTTCTGTTTCTCTATTCTTCGGGGGGAATCTCGTACAATGGTTCTCTTCCTGTTTATATTCTAGTGCAACATAACTGTTCTTTGTAAACTGTCTCAACAGAAAATAACAGTTTTGTCAGTTCTTTAACTGTCTTTAGCTACTGTAACTTAAAAGAAACTAATTAATTATTTCTTTCCTGATACCAATTCCTAATAAACAGTAACAGTGCTCCACTATAATTACCTTAATCCTAACAACCTACAGGCAGATGAAATAAAATAACACAAGTAAATAAAGTCATGTCACTGACAAGCCCAACACTTGTCCAATTAAAATAAACGACTATTTGTCCTGGTCCTATCATGAGACTGTCAGCCACTTTATGTCTCCTCAGAGCTGGATGCTCCTGCATCAGGCTCCCGGGGTGGCAAAAAGTCATGGCTCCGTTCCATGAGGTCGTCAACAGAGTAGCCTGCCTTTTGTATTTGTGTCGCATTCAGCCACGAACTGTCCTCTATTGGACGGTTCTTCCACTTTACCAAATATCTCAAATACTCCTTCCTGCGTGTACGCTTGGCTACCTGTGTGTCCAAAATTCCCTCAATTTCGACGGGTGGTGCCATCGGCATCTGTCTCGTCCATGAATCTCCTCCCAATTTGGTGTCCCGCGGTGGCTCTGCTGCTGCATCATCTGCCGAACCTGCAATATAAGGGAACAGATCTGCCACGTTAAAGATAGGGGAAATACCAATCCCTGGTGGCAACTGTATCTCGTAAGCATTCGTAGAAAATTTGCGAATGATCTTGCAGGGCCCGATTTTCTTAAACTTGAGCTTGTTGTACTCTCGCTTTGGAAATCGTTCCTTGCGTAAGTATGCAAGAACTTCATCCCCGACATTAAACTGAACTTCCCGGCGTTTTGTATCAGCTCGCTGCTTGTATTTCTGACTGCTGTCCTGTAGTTTTAGCTTAACCTGTTCGTGCAGTTTGCTCATAGCTTGGGCGAAATCTTCTCCATCAGCGCTTCGTTTCTCCAGTTTTCCCAAATCTCGTAACTCGTGCACTCCTCGCGGATGCATGCCGTACAGAATTTGGAATGGACTGTAGCCTGTGCTACGGTTAGGAGAATCGTTATATGCGAACTTCGCCTGTGCCAGTACACGATCCCAAGTCCGAGAATTTTCACCTGTTAGACTTCTGAGCAAATTCCCCAGACTCCGGTTCACTACCTCCGTCTGTCCGTCCGTCTGCGGATGATAAGCGGAGCTGAACTGCAACTGAGTATCTAACTTTTTCCACAGGGTTCTCCAGAAATGGCCGGTAAACTTGACATCTCTGTCAGAGACAATGGTTCGTGGAAGTCCATGTAACCGCACAATCTTTGTAAAGAAAAGATGTGTTATGTAAGTAGCGTCGCTGGTTTTCCTGCACGGTACAAAGTGTGCCATCTTTGAAAATCAGTCAACTACAACCATCACTGAATCAAAGCCGCGTTGTGTCTTTGGCAAACCAAGCACAAAATCCATGCTGACCGAATCCCAAGGTCGACTAGGAATGGGTAATGGCATATAAAGTCCAGTGTTCTGACTGTGACCTTTTGCCAATTGACAAGTTTTACATCTAGTCACATACCTCTGCACATCCCGCTGCAATTTAGGCCAAAAATAGAAGTGTTGTACCTGAGAAATGGTTTTGTCAATTCCAAAGTGTCCTGCTAGGCCTCCACTGTGTTTTTCCTGTATGATATTTTCCCGCATAGAACAGTTGGGAATGCATAACTGCCCTCCTTTGAACAGCAATCCTTCCTGTAAGTTATAATCCAGCCACTTGTTGTCATTTCGTAACAGTGGGTTCTGGCAAGCCTCATAGGCTTCCATAAACTCGGTGTCAGTCGGATACAGCTCTTTCAAGTGTTCAAATCCTAAGATCTGTATTGTGCTCTCCTGTAACAGTAATGTTCTCCTACTAAGTGCATCTGCTACCTTATTTGATTGCCCACTAATGTGCTTTAGTACAAACGTGAAACTTTGCAAGTACTCAACCCAGGCTGCATGCTTGTGGTTCAATTTATGCTGCTGCATAATGTACTATAATGCAGAATTGTCAGAAAATAAAATAAATTCGTTACCCAATAGATAATGTCGCCAATGTTTCAAAGCCTGTACAATGGCGTAAAATTCTTTGTCATAGGTCGAGTACTTCTGTCTGCTCTCATTTAGTTTTTCGCTGAAATAAGCAATTGGTCTGTCCTCCTGGCTCAGGATTGCTCCAATGGCTGTACCACTGGCGTCGCAACGAACTTGAAAAAGTTTGTTGAAATCAGGCAGTCTCAACACAGGTCTTTCAGTAATCTTCTTCTTCAAGATCTGAAAACTGTTTTCTGCTGCTTCAGTCCAGTGAAATGGCTGATTCACTTTCTTGATTGTATCCAACATTGGTGCGCAAATCTCGCTGAAATTTCTGATGAACTTCTCTGTAAAAACTGGTCAAGTCCATGGAAACTTCGAACTTAAACAAACTCTTCGGAGAAGGCCAGCTAACTATAGCTGTCACCTTTTCTGGATCCATTTTTAATTCATTCTCCGCAATAACAAAACCCAGATATATTAGTTCCCGCTGAAAAAAGGTACATTTCTTCAAGTTAATTAACAGCTTGTTCTGCTGTAATTTTCTCAATACACTCTGTAAATGCCTGAAATGCTCCTCCTTAGTCTTACTAAAAATCAGAATATCGTCCAAGTAAACTATAACAAACTTACCGTTAAATTCCTTCAGCACTTCATTCATCAGACGCATGAATGTGCTGGGAGCGTTGCTCAAACCAAACAGCATCACCAACCATTCGTATAAGCCTTCATTTGTCTTGAAAGCGGTTTTCCATTCATCTCCCTCACGAATCCGGATCTGGTGATATCCGCTCTTCAAATCAATCTTCGAAAAATAAGTTGCTCCACTCAAACAATCCATCATATCGTCCATCCTTGGTAAGGGAAACCTGTACCTAACAGTAATTTTGTTAATAGCCCTGGAATCAGTACACATTCTCCACTCTCCTCCTTTCTTGGGAGCCAAAACAGTAGGTACTGCACATGGGCTCATGCTCTCCCGAATCAAACCTTTGTCCAACAACTCTTGGACCTGTTTCCTAATCTCTTCATGGTCCTTGGGACTCATGCGGTAGCTGCTTTATTTGGCAGGCTTGCTCCTGGTATAAAGTCAATGCAGTGACTAATACCCCTCCTAGGTGGCAACTCATCTGGAAGATCATCCACCACAATGTCTCCAAAATCCTGCAGCAACCTCTGAACTTCTTCTGGTAAATCTGAAATCTGTGTGTGGAGTACCACTGTTCTTGGTCTCCTTATGACAGCAAAATTTATCTCGCTATCCTCAATCTGCTTTATGAATTCCTTCCCACCTAACAGCAGTGCTTTTACTCCACTAGCTTCTGTTGTGTTTTCCTCTTTGATGGGTACAAGCGTATGCTTGATCCCATCTTTCACAAATTTGTAGCAGTTAGTTTTCCCATCATGAACTGCACTTCTGTCAAACTGCCAAGGTCGTCCTAACAGCAAATGGCAGACATCCATTGGCATGACATCGCATAGGATCTTGTCCTTATACTTACCAATCTGAAACTCCACCTCACACTGTTCATCAACCAACAGTTGATGCCCCTTCTGCAGCCACGATACTTTGTAGGGAGTGGGATGTTTCAGCTTTTTTAATCCCAGCTTCTCCACCATCTCCATAGCTACCAGATTATCGGTACTCCCACTGTCAATGATTACTTTGCAGCACTTACCTCGTGACTTGCAAACAATGCGAAACAAAGCTTTTCGTTGATCTGGTTCTGCAACTTCCTTTGTTGGTTTTAACAGCACTTTATTTAACACCAAGGCTTCTCCTGTTTCAGGTGTATTCTCTGCCTCTTGAGGTGTCTCCTCCGCATCCTCTGGCTGAGCAACATAGGTTCCTCTCCCGCCTGTTGGTTCACCTTCAGGACAGTCATAAGACTTGTGTCCCAACTTATGACAACGGTAACACTGGACAGTTCCCCTGCCTCGACCAAATCCTCGTCCTCTCTGAGCTGGTCGTCCTTCTCTGTTGCTGTTGTCCTTATCTGTTGTACTAGCAGATTTGGAACTGCTGCCTTCCTCATTCAGACTTGCACCTCTACCTCTGCCATAAACTTTGCCTTTTCCTCTGCCAGAACTACCTCCTCACTTGGAGTTCTGTTTCCTATTTATCTTCTCTTCTGCCTTCATCGCAAACTGATAGGCTTCATCCAACGTCTATGGTGAAAGGATACCAATTTCATCTAAAATCTCTCCCCTCAAGCCATTTACAAATCTGGCTGTTTTCTTTGAGGTATCTTCCACATACCCTGCTCGCAGATTCAATTTATAGAATTCCTCTATAAACTCCCTAACAGTCATTCCTCTTTGTTTCAGATTCTGTACCTGTCTGTACAACATAATCTGATAGTCTTTCGGTAGGAACTTCTCTTTCAGCTTTGCTTCCATCTTGGCCCATTTCTTGATTGGCTGTTTGCCTAACCTCCTTCTTTCTGCCTGAACGCTGTCCCACCATAAGGACGCATGTCCTTTCAGCTTGGTGGCGGCAAACCTTACTTGTTTGTCTTCGCTGGTCTCCTCAAACTCAAAGAATTTATTCACTTCACTTAGCCAATCTAACAACACATCTGCGGATAAGCTTCCATCATAGGTAGGCAACTCATGCCTTGGTTTATGACTGGACAGCAAAACTGATTTTAATAATCTCAGTTCTGGTGTTATTCCCTCATACTCATCCTCCTCTGGTTCAACTGCCTCTTCATCACTGTTATCTGCTGGGTTTCTTCTTCCTCCAGCCTCTATCACTGCCAATCTTTCACGCAAAACTCGTATCTCTTCTCGCAACCCGGCATCTACTGGCCTGTGGACTAATCGTCCTCTTCCTCTTCCTCTTCCTCTTCCTCTTGCTTCACCTCCTACATGTTCCACTTGTTCTTCCACCTGTTCCATTAGTTCTAACTCAAAAACTAGCTCTGATACCACTTATGACGGCTCCCGCCGATTCTCACACCTGTCCCTGATATGACCCGCGTTCGGAAACGATTTTAATGTTGACTTTACTCCATGGTACGTTACCTCGAGGTTTGTTTTAGGGTTTGTCCCGGGACTATCGGTTACAGCCCCACACCTGCCGGTTACACTGCCTTTTGTCAACGATCGCTGCGCTCATTCCGTCATTCTCACTCCGTTGCTGTTCTGAGCGACTCCGTCTGCAACTAATGTGAAACCCCCGAGTTTCTTTACCTGGTTTTCAATGGTGGTTTACCTGAACCTTTCTGGTCCTTTCAGGTTATGGATGCATGCCTTCGAGGCCTGTAACGGCTCTCCTTCCTTTGCACAACGTTAGTGTTATTCTCTGGGCATCGACTGGTTTATTTTGATTTTGCGCTTACGTTGTCTGTAGTTGGATGATTGACTGGTTTTCTCTGGTGACAGGTTTCATTCCACGCTCCAACGCTTCACCCGGTTTACAAGGTAAGACTTCTCCTCCCTGACAAACAATCTTTTGTCTTTATCGTTCCAATTTCTGACATTACTCTGCTACTGTCAATAGGGTATGGTGGTCCTCTGGTTTTTCGACCCCAGCTCTCTGCTTACAGGTAAATTTCTTTACGGACCCTTATTCGGTTCGTTTTTTTTTTGGTTTCACTATTTACTTATGCTCATTTTGGGTTTAATGTTGTTCTTGTTCTGTGGCAGGTATCTACCTGTGGCTGCTCTGTGTCTCACTATACTCTGCAACTCCTATCGAATGCTCGGATTCTCCATTTCATGGGTAGCATTTCTCCATTTATTAGACTGTATATTGTTGTCGGTTCTGTGGATTTTGTAGGCTCTGTTAGGTAGAAAGCCTGGTTCTGTCGAAGGGTATGACCCTCTTTGTTCTCGGCTCTTGCTTTCGGCAATGTGGCAGTTTGTTTGTAAAAACTCTTACTGGGCGTTAGTCATTTCGACTCTTGGTTCTGGAAGCTTCACTCTCTGTTATTATTTTAGGAAGATGGACATACGATGCTGGTCTTTTTTTCTATTGATGAGAGGGTCACTCGATAAGTTGAGCCCTCATATTGTAGGTTCGCGCTCAGGCGCTATAAACCCTCGGTCTCTTGAAACCTACCTGTTATTTTGTTAATGACTCGGGATTGTTCATTATTCTTTGGTTTTTGGTGGCAGCAAATCTTTGCCGGAACTGGACTGTACCTCTGCTCTTTTAATAAATTATTTGTTTTAAAAGAAAATGTATATCTTCTACTATGCGTGACAGGTTACAATAGATGCATGAAATGTTTTTCGATATATGTTCATTTCATTCTGTACTTGCTTAGCCGTGAAATTTGCTATGAGGGTTTTGCGTTTTTCGAGTTACCTGTATGTGTTTCTATACCGAATTCATTCTCTGTCTGAGATGGCACTTGCGGAACCGTTCTCTGTACTTTCACTTTGTTTGCTCCACCTGAGGCTCTTTCTGCGTTCACAGTTTTCTCGCTCCCTGGTCCGTAACTTCAATTCGGTGCTTATATCGTTCAGCTGTATTTGTTGGCTTCCTGTCTATTTACTTCAACGCTATTCTGTTCTAGTCAAACATATTATATTGTATGAACAATCTTTACAGTGATGAAAAATAACTTGAAATTAACTATTGGAAAATAGGCAATCTTGCAATGACTGTATTTTTCTCTTTCTTTGTCTTACGGAGGAATCCGTACAATCTTTATCTTCCTGTTTTTATCTCCAGGAAACACAACCGTTCTTTGAGGAACTACCCCAACAGAAAGTAACTGTTTACCATTTTCCTTTAACTGTTCCTAACTAATTTAACTTCCTAACAGAAACTAATCAATTATTTTTTTCTGCTACTAATTTCTATTAAATAGTAACAGTGCTCCACTAGAATTATCCTAATCCTATCAACTCCCAGACAGATAAAATAAAAATAAAATAAAACAAATAAAATAAGTCACCTAACTGACAAGCCCAACACTTGTCCAATTAAAAATAACCAACTGTGTGTTCTGGTTTCTTCAAGAGACTGTCAGCCACTTTACGTCTCCTCAGAGCTGGATGCTCCTGCATCACATTACTACAAATTGAACAATAGTTTCAATCAAGTAGCGGAGCAACAAGTAAGCATATTGTTCACACAACTAGAAATTTAACCAGGTAAGTGGAAGCCATTAAAGTATCTAGAGGCATAATTTTCATTGATAACCACTATAGAGTAAATGAAAAAAACATCTACAAGTAAATATACTTGGAGTGTTCATGTGGGTTTTGGTAGCTAAAATGATGGAATAAAGGATAAAGAATGATAATATAGCAAAAAGATGCATCCATCGATCACTTGAGATGGGTCATAGTTGATTTAGATAAATTCGTCTGTCACTCAAACATAAGTTTGTTAGGGGAAACATATGTAGTCATTGGAGAATTTCGTTCTTCATAACATTCTACATGCTAATGCAAAGTTTGTTGAACCATTATTACAAAAGAATGATAATATAACAAAAAGATGCAGCCATCGATCACTTGAGATGGGTCATAGTTGATTTAGATAAATTCGTCTGTCACTCAAACATAAGTATGTTAGGGGAAACATATGTAATAATTGGAGAATTTTGTTCTTCATAACATTCTACATGCTAATGCAAATTTTGTTTAACCATTATTACAATCCATTGCACAAAGATGAAAAAATACAAATGGGAAACCATGCAAATATAAATAGAAATATCATTATTATGAGATGATGTGTATGTGACATATGATAGATTTCCGAGAAACATATATGAAAAGTTATATATATATATATATATATTATATATATATATAATATATATATATATATCTTAAATTTGATAAAAGTATTTTGTAAACTCAACACAACATGCTATAAACTATAACATAGATTTATTTTACTGCTATCTAAATTTTAGATTGCAAATTTAGAGAATATTTTGAAGATCAAAAGAAATCTCGAACAATCCAAGTAAAAGTTCAACAGAAATGAGACAAATTTAGAAATTGAAGCCAGATATTAGCATCAAGTTTCAACAATAAGGATACAAAACAATTTTGGTTAAGAGAGCATCAAATTTATATTCCATTTTAATATACACAACAGAACAAATGAAAAGATAATTCCATGTACTTACAGTACTTAAAAGATAATTCCATGTACTTACAGTACTTACCATATCTACATCAACATGAAAATCCAAGGCAATGATAGCATTAGTTGTTGGAAGAGAATGCCTCTTTATCAAGGCAATGATAGCATTAGTTGTTGGAGGAGAATGCCTCCTTATTATAGGAGTTCCCTTCTCCTGAACATCTGGACTCAACCTTAGAGAATGACCACAAAGCTTTATTTGTAACTTATAATCGATGGACTGGATTGAGAAGCATGAGTTCCCTTCTCCTGAACATCTGGACTCAACCTTAGAGAATGACCACAAAGCTTTATTTGTAACTTATAATCGATGGACTGGATTGAGAAGCATGTTCAATATGCCCAATTTTAACAGATCCAAATGAAATACGTCTTCTGGTAAGAATTACACTCTACCATAGGAGTCTCGACCTCACTCTTGGAGGTTAGGTATACATTGTCATGCTTGGTGGTGTAAAGTCTCCATTTTGAATATCCTTTGCTATAACTAGGTAGGTCCTTGCCTAGAATTGTTGATTATTGTTGATTAATTAGGAAGGAAAGAGGTTCCACACCTTATTAAATTAGTATAAACGTAAGGTAGAAAATGCGAATTTCTGCAATTTTGTTAAAATAAAATAATATCATCACCCTGCCTGCCCATTAATAAGAAGATCAAGTGCCCATTAATAAGAAGATCAAGGTTGTAAGGTAGAAAATGCGAATTTCTGCAATTTTGTTAAAATAGAATAATATCCATTAATAAGAAGATTAAGGTTGTTTGGAGAATAATTTTGGCAAAATCACATAAAAAATCATTTGTTGACGCGTTTCGAACCAACCAGTGTGGTTCATCGTCAGGACAAATGATGAACCACACTGGTTGGTTCGAACCAACCAGTGTGGTTCATCGTCTCGAACCAACCAGTGTGGTTCATCATCAGTACAAATGATGAACCACACTGGTTGGTTCGAAACGCATCGACAAATGATTTTTTATGTGATTTTGCCAAAATTATTCTCCAAACAAGATTTTTTTATGTGATTTTGCCAAAATTATTCTCCAAACAAGATTATGGATCACAAAAGTCTGAATTCCTTACTAAGATCAAGGTTCTCAGAAATTAGAGTTTAGGAAAATAAACTATTGCAAGACTCAAAGAAGTCTCCAAGGATTTGTGCAACATAACCATACCATAGAAAGGAAAGGAGGACCATTGTTGAGATTTGATTTAAATTTTACTTACTTGAAATTTCATGACCTTTCTGCCTTTTCTAAAAAAATCACAAATACCAAAAGAAAGTAGTAAAATAAAATAAAATCATTTTGCATGTATGAAAAAGCTTAAATAATAATCCTACATTTAAAAAAATCACAGATACAAACCAATTGAAATTAGCTTAAATACTATATCCCAGACATGAACATAAACAATGAGGGGTCAAAACATCTTTCGTAAATGAAAGAGATCGTCAAAGAAAGTAAAGGCAGAAAGATTATGAAATCTCCAATAAGTCAAATTTCAATGCATGAATGTAAAGATGAAAGTTGGATGATAAGAGGTCATATTTCAAGGCACGTGTGTTACCTGAGAAGAAAAGTTAGGCACGATTCACAAAGATATGGCTGATAAAACTACAAAATTTGGAACATCACGCCATTTTGTATGGCAACGCCGAAAATTAAAACTCTTCATAACAATAAACAAAATCTCAAGCCATTTATGTCCCCAAATCATTTAATAAAAACTAAAATTATACTTAAAATGACTAAAAAACACGTAATATGAAATAACCTAGGATGATCCTTTCCCGAAAAGAATTCAAAACAAATAGAAGGAAGGAAAACAATCAAATGTAAAGTCTAACTTCAAATCAAAATTTACTAACACAACAACCAAGGTCAAATCAATAATAATTATAACATACTTCCCCATGAATAGTTGAACCTAGGCACTCCATACGCTTAACATTAACCCTAATATGTATACGAGCTACAATTTAAAAAACAAAAGGGTGTCGTAGCTCAAATGAAGTTTCCTTCCAGCTAATTGTATAAATTCTATACCTGGAAGGTGTTAGAAGAATACCGACCTGCGTGAATTAGAAGGTATAAAACCCGGCTGAGCCATGGATCTGATCATACGACCCCGGGGTACCAAAATATTATGGCGTTTCTTCCAACAACAACAGTTTTGCACCTCACATGCCAGTGCCATGGACCACGATCGATTCCAATTGCTTCAACTTTTCTATCCATTTCAAAATATTTGAGAGTGGAGCAAAAACCTGTAACTCCCACTATTGCGAAGGTACCTGCAATATGTTCATGGTTGTAATAAAGATGAACAAGTTGAACGGCTGCACAAATTAAGATATACTTGACAGTTAAAGTAACGAGATCTAATGGTGGGAGAACTTTCAATTGTCTAACATTGAATCTGATGGTGCAAAGAGGTGTAGAGTGGCAATTAAGGGAATTCTTCCGAGAAGAATGTCTTACGACATAATAACTCTTGGTAAGTATATTTATTTACATCTTATACCAATCCATTTTATGAAAAGTCTTGCTTAAATTATGGCTGGAAGTAATTGATGGAAAATATGTTATTTACATCAGTATTGGCTATTTTAAAGAATTTTGGGTGGTTTTCCTCCAAATATTTACAATAAAAGCTCATTGTACAAATATTTAAAAACATGGCATGAATATAGTTGTGTCCAAAAATTATTGGACAATTATCCACATGACATTGTATTATGAGAAGACTACAATAAAACCTTAAGTTATGTCCAATCAAAAGTCCAAAAAAAGTTATTAGAAAATAAATATTTATATTTCAAAATCAAACATTATAAGTTACATTGGTCAATGCTAAACTAATAGTGGTCAGTGGGCAAATCTATTGCTAAAGGTGTGTCTTCTAAGAAACTAATAAGAAAAATGTTTTTAAATCATGAAATCTAGTAGCCTTTGTAATTCGTGAATAAACAAGTGTTGGAAGGCAAGAGTTCATACCATTCAAGTTAAAAATTATGTTATGGGAAAATTTGCATAAAAAATTATAATCTACATTTGCCAATGTTACCTAAATCAAGAGTGCTTAATAGGAAAATGGAATCTTATAGTATTACTTTGGGAGGAACTAATAAATTGAGATGTGAAGGGGATATTAAATTCATTTTTTGTTGAGGCACATGGACTTGCATAAATTTTGATGGTTAGTAACCACCAGTGAGCAGTAAAAAGTAACTCCTAGTAAATATATTTATTTACATCTTATTCCTATCCATTTTTTTATGCAAATAATTGCTTAAATTATGGTGGAAAGTAACTTATGTTAAATATATTATTTTATTTCTTTAAACAATAAAATAAAATCACTACAAAAATATCTAAATATAATGCATGAATATTGGAACTATATCCATAAATTATGGCATCAAGTATGTGACATCCACTTGTCCTTCAAGTTATGGTCGAATCAAATGTTTGAAAATTGGTTTTTTAATAATATTGAAAAAAATAATTATATTTCAAAGTTATATTATAGGTTGCATTGGTCATTGTTAATCTAATAGTGGTCAACAAGTAAATCTATTACTAGAATCTTGCCTTGGTAGGGACTCATAAATGTCCCTACCAAACACATTTTCCATTACTTCCATACATCCCATAATTAGCGCCATTGTTGCCACAATCACCAAACACTTGTATCCTAGGTTTAAATTCCATGTTATCATTTTTCATTGCATTGGTCAATGTTAATCTAATAGTGGTCAACAAGTAAATCTACTACTAGGATCTTGCCTTGGTAGGGACTCATAAATGTCCCTTGCAATAAAACTTTAACAAAAATATAAGGAAATGACAAAGGATCTAAAAACAAATATTTGAAATGGTAAATTGCTTCTATCATTATGTTGGATCGCCATGAAAACACAATTTCCATTACTTCCGTACATCCCATAATTAGCACCATTATTGCCACAATCACCAAACACTTGTATCCTAGGTTTAAACTCCATGTTATCATTTTTCCTTTTAATTTCAAATTACATAATGAATCAAAAGCTCTATTTAACCACAATTCATTATTAGCTAGCATAGTGATATAAATCAAATGGACGATAAATGTTGATAGACATCAAAACACCAATTTCATAATACATTTTTAAAAAATCATAAAAATCAGGTAAATCGCAACTTTATTTTAAATTATTATTTATAAAAAAATTAATATATGAGCTAAACATACCTTAGTTATAATTTTCCACACTGATAGTGCTTCACTAAATGAATTTTATACTCTTTTGTTTTATTGAATTTTGTTCAAGTTTAATTTCCTTTTTTATATTTGTGGAAAAACCTGTGAACAGTTTTTGAAACCAACGTTTCAGACTAACTTAGTGAATCCATCATCAAGGCAATGTGAATTGTATTTTGAGAAGAGAGAGCGTGAAATCATGGAGCTATTAATAGTTAATTGAGAGAAATATTTGATGTCGTCTTATAAATGACTAACTAATCATTATAATTATTATTATTATTAATCTATTTTTGGCTTAATTAGTGATATTGTAAATATATAAACCATTAGATAGATTTAAAAGTCTATCATTCTTTGTTAATTATGTATATCTTTAAATTTTTTTTTTTTTTTTTTAAAATCCATGTTAATTATATGTTTATATATTTAAAATCTTGGTCAAGAGAGTTTATTAAATGTTTTGTTAATAATATATACAATTTTAAAGTTACTGTTTGAAGGTTTATTTATGTAGACTTAGTTGATATTAATTTTAAAGAGAGTCAAATAGGGTGTTAGTTGTGATTAGTTTTAATTTTGATTATAATTAATTTATGAATGTTTGTTAATTACTCATTAAATTGTATATATATATATATATATATATATATATATTATATATATATATATATATTATACTATTTTTTTTATTTATTTAATAAGAGTTTCCAGGTGTTACTTAGTTTTAACCCATCATCTCTATTCATGTTGTTCGAAGATTTTTCAATTTCAATGGCCTCTTTCACCCTTCTTTTTAAATAATGGTCTTCTTTGTGAATTAATTTTGCCTGTTCCATACAAATATAGTGTGAAGAAGAACATGCATGCTCTGCTAGGCCTGATTTTTCTGACTTATTTCTTGCAATATCATTGATGTGTTCTTTTAACCTTATGCCCAAGGATCTCCCTATTTCACCTATATATACTTCTCCATATGAGCAGGGAACAAAGTATACTCCTTTGTGATTTTTCGGGTCTATTAAGTCTTTGGCAGAATCAAGCATGTTTTCGATGGTGTTTGGGGGAGTGAAGGCAACTATGATGTTATGTTTGATGAGAATTCTAGCAATTTTGTCTGTGGTTCCTTTTATATAGGTTGAGGAGATTCTAGGGTTTTTAAGAGTTTTTCTTTTTTGGGTTTTGGCTGTGAATTCTTTAATTATTTTTTGGATAATGTTTTTCTCATAACCATTGTTTATAGAGACCTTGTAGAGATGGTTAAGTTCTTCCTCTAAATATTCGGGGTCAGATATTCTAGAAGCTTTGGTAGCTAGGGTTTTGATGACACCGACTTTTTGCTTCGGATGGTGGTGGGAATTTGAATGAAGATATTTGTCGGTGTTAGTTTGTTTCCTGAAGACTTGGTGGCTTAGTTTACCATTTTTCTTGGTAAGGAGGACATCTAGGAAGCGGAGTTGGTTGTCTTTTTCAATTTCAATTGTGAATTTTATGTGTTCAGAGAGGTTGTTTATGTGTGATAAAAATTCATTAAGTTTCTCTAAACCATGGCTCCATTTAGCGAATATGTCATCTACATATCTTTGCCATTCTTCAGGGGCAAAGGGGAAAGACCTAAGGGCCATTTGTTCAAAATGCTCCATGTATAAGTTGGCAATTATTGGTGATAAAGGAGAACCCATGGCAACACCATGAGTTTGCTCATAGATTTTTCCTTTGAAACCGAAGTATGAAAACTTAAGGCAAATGCTTACGAGTTTCATAGTTTCAAGGTCCGCGATTTTCTTTAATACTTCTATGGCTTCATCTACTGGAATCATAGTGTAGAGAATTTCCTTTTATATATATAATATTATTGTATATATGTGTAGAGCAAGATTATTAATTATAGAGGTTCATTGTGACTTTACCGTGAAGATTCTTAACCTATAAATAGTCTTTGTTACAATACCATGGGCCAATAACATATACCACATGTCCAAAAAAACCATAATTCATGTTTATATGATAGATGTTCACATAAAATTTTTGTAATTAATCAATTTAACTCAAAATGATAAAAAACCCATAACCACTCTTAGAATAAATCTCAACTTTTAATTTGTGACTATTACAAAAATGTTCTAAAATATTTTATGGAGGTTAAATTGCTCCTATTAAAATTTTTGAAATTCTATTTCATAATCGACAAAAAAATAGAAAAAATGTGTAAAATTAACTCTTTAAAAAACATATAACGAAATCTACAATGAAACATTAAATTTATTTTATTAAAAAAAAAAAAAAAAAAAAAAAAATTGTTTTATGAATGTTAAAGATCATATTTTTTTGTAAAAATGATCAAACAACACACCAGACGAAAAATGAATCATGTCTACATTTAAGACGAAAAATGAATCATGTCTACATTTAAGTTATTTAAGTGTTTCGATTCCATGAGAAGAGGGATTTTATATAGAGGTGGAAACTTCTTTCCACCAATCAAATTTCTTTGAAACCGTCAAATTTGATCAATTTTTTTCAAAACCCTCAATTTTAAGGGGACCTTGGGTTTTCAAAATCCTTTTTGGGCAAATTGCAATTAAAACAAAGGCCATGTGCATGTGAAGCCCTTAATTTATTTAGCAGTGTTCACAACAAACTTGAATTCAGCGCGAACTCGGCATGGATCGGTTATACACACCCACTCCCAACACACAGAGTTAAGGTGCAGGAGTAGTCACAGATATGGTGCCTCAATGAATCTTCGTCACCCTTGACATTATTTGATCTATCTTCATCACCTGTGACGTTAGTCGAATCGAAACCTATATAAACACATTAACACACTATAGCATGAATCAATCTATTAAGCATTCATCCACATCTATCAGCATATTTTTGCAAATTGGTTGATGTTATTCACTTATATTGTACAAGGGACGACTCTAATCACGATGGCAAGGAAAAAAAACACATAAGAAAAGCAATCACAGCAGCAGATCCCATTGATAACACCTTATTAGTTGGTTCCCTTTAGCTTGTCTCACAGGTACCAATCATGAATCTTTTGTTCCCCCTTTTCTCATTTTCTACCGTACTCGCTTTGACAATATAGTTTGAGTTTGCTCATATTGGAAAGGGGTTTTGCAAAGTAGTTTTGAAACCATTAACCAGACACAGATCCTACAATTACATGCCCCAACTGCATGCAATCCTATATTATTCCCAGATAACCAGCCCTGGTGGTCTTCTCATTGCAGAAGCTACTGCTGTCTCTGACTTTGCCTAAGGGTAAGCTAACATTTTCTCTATCACTATAGTTATACTAAAAGTGTTTGTTATGAAACTTTTTTTATTTGAAGACCAAATGAGGATGACCATGATGTGGCATGCAACTGAGAGGTACTCGAATACGCCTGTAATTCGGACAAAGGAGTAGGTGGAGGCCTGGAAACCCATTGTGAATGTTGTCCTCGAGAAAGGATGCATTTTATTCCGTCAGATTTGGCACACTGGAAAATCTTCCCATGTGGGTAAGTATATCTATGTTTTGCACTACATTGCTATTTGTTAATTCCTTTCATATACTCGCTTGTCAGATCACTCTAGATTGGACTAGATTTTGTCGATTTTCTTCCAAGCATAATTCCCACAATCATGTCACAGTTTGTTAGCTTCATTTGGTCATAATATCTCATAATGCAAAAAAGACAGTGACAACTCTTAGTCTCTTGCCTTAGTAAATTAGCATTAGGTCAATTTTTCCATGGATGTAATAGTATGTCTTTTTTAAGAACATTTGTTGTCAATTTCTTTGAAAAGAGATGACTGAGTGGCCCTATGAAATGTAGATTATCAACCCATGCCCAAGCTACTATTTCATCAACATATCAGAAAATATCGGGACAGATGATGTTACCCAATGGCCAGGCTAGTGTTTATCAACATATCATAAAATATCAAGACACATGGTGTTACCTAATGGAATTTTTTTTGTCAATTATGCCACTCCTTGAGCTCTAAAAACTAAGGAGATTCCAAAGATTATTAATGGATTTCCTCTTCCTACAAGAAATGATATCAAATCAGGTGAATGTTCTTACATAAATCGTAAATTTGGCATTTAGGTATTTGCACACTTATTACATAGGCTAGAACTATTTTTATCTGAGGAAGATCTTAATAAACCAACAAGGATTTTCCTTTCCTTATAAGAAGGCACCACTCCTTTCTTAACCTTTTATATGCATATAGTTCATTAATGACACTGAATATAACCAAATAGAGTTGATTGTCATTACAAATTTACATCATTATATAGTTCTCTGTCAAATAAATAGGGAAGTGCTACCTTTTTTAATTCATAGTTTTGATGGCTTTCTGGCAAGTTTTGATGGTGTGGAAATTCATGGTCCTCATGGATATATTCTTGATAAGTTCATGAATGACAATACAAATAACAAGACTGATTGTTACGGTGGGACATTTGAGAATTAGTGCAGGTTTCCTCTGGAGGTTGTTGTAGTGGTGGAAGAAATTGGAGCAGAATGAGTAGGAATACAACTCTCTTCATTTGCAGGTTATTTTTATTCTAGTGACTCAGATCCTGAGGCACTAGGCTTTACATGGTCGAGGCCTTAAATAAATACAATATTATGTATGCCCACTATGTGGAGCCCAAACTGTAAACTACCTTTGAATTTATTGCAACAAACAAGAGTCTGTTTCCAATGAGGAAGGCATTTAAGGGATCATTATTGGTTGCAGGAGGTTATAGGATACATAGATATGATTAAACAGTGTAGCAACTATTGCATTTGTAAGCCTGCCAGAATCAGATAAAAGATATTAGTGTCATCTTCAAAAATGGAAATGTGCAAAATACACAAGTTATATAAAAACATTCACAAAAATTTGGACATGAAAAGTATATCTCTAGTAGAGCCATAAATAATCTTGCACAACACATCCTACACACTAAAGGAAAAATGGGGTCCCAAGTTCGGCATCATTTGCAAAGGAATTATGTTAGATAACTAATCCTTGGGATTAACCTTGGGTCAGTTTGGGTAGTTATTGGAGTCCAAGAACTCCCAGGAACTAATTCAACTATTTCCTATATGTATTAATATAAACACATTGTACATATACATTTGATTTGGTTTCCAGTTGCGTGTGCTTTAAAGTGGTACCAGAGTGGGTAGTTCATCCACCATGTTGATTAAATTGTGCCACACATTTTGAGGCATTCTAAAAAACAATTGGCAGCAGATCCGGTTTGCATCTGTTAGTCCAAAGATTTTGTGCATTGCATCGCTGACGCAGAGAAGGAATTGATCAGTATTTGATAATGAAGCTGATGACTGAAAGAAAATCACTACTAATCTGTTCTACGAAGAAAACTGTAGCATGAAGGCTTATACAACTGTTGCAAGCAAGAATTGAATGAACATTTTACAAAATGAGTGGAGGTCCATCAATGGTGATTTTGTCCGGTGGAAATGGAAGAATGATTTCCAAGGAAACCGCATTGTGACTGGTAAGGATGTCCAACTTTTTGGGGCATGTTGTCAATCAATGTGTTGCTACATGATTTAATCTTTATTGTTAAGTCTTTCAAGTTTAATTTCAAAATTATTTTTCTCATTTTGTGCCTGCCACTATAATAAAAAAACCACGCAAGCAATCGGTGAAAGCGCAGTGGCACAGTGAGTGAAATGTGTGGACCTGTGTTGCAGTCTCTCTAGAAACATCTTGGATTTCATTTTTTTTCATACTTTGGTTTGGAAATGATTTGTGATTATCATTTTTTGCAGCAGTTTTATATGTTTGGCAGGATTGAGTTGCTACCGAAAAAAGGAGATCAAAAAATGTAGAAGATAAAATCAAATATTTGTACTTAGAAAACAATCGGAAAGTCCAAGCCTTTGTGGAATGACCTGCCATCCGTAGTCCCCCTATCAGTTCTTTCTTGCTTTACTACCTATAAGTTCTTTCTTGCTTTACTACCTGACTATTAGCAATAGTTGTCATAGGACTATTAGCACTCACAACTACTAGCTGTTGGATTCTTATACACTTTGTTTTAGTTTGAATTGTTGTCTTCAGTAAACAAAAAAGGAATTGAGTTGATACTTGGTGTTTTGGATAGTCTACATCGCTGCAAGGGGGAAACTGGCCATCTCTCCACTCCTTCCGACATCAAATCAGATGTGCACCATATGGCATAAACGACTAGCTCTCTTATTCAATACGAACAACTTTAACACTACAAGGTTTTCTGGTTTGTCTTCCAGTACCTATGTAGAATATTTAGCTGAAGTAAGAAGGGGCTGGATCATGAGCTTTAATTTCTACTACAAAATTGGGTATTGATTTCTATAAATGTGAGGATTGAATCTTCTTATATATCTATGCTAGAAGCTTGTCTTCTCCCCATTTAAAAAGATATATAGATTTTCCTATTACTCTTGCCTCTAGCCAAGTCGATACGTCATGTATATGTGTGTAATAGTGCAAGATGAGACTTCGCAGACTTCGCACCTAGGTATTTGCAACACATAAATTACATTTTACCTTCAGCAATTTATGTGTTTTATAGAGAATTGTTTTGATGCACTGTCAACAATGGAGGCAGTCAATTTTTATGCATGCAACTATTTTAATTTGACTACGGTCAATTGTTGTTCAAAGACAAGACTTGTGCTTTACAGTGCAAATTCCGAGAGCGAGCGAGAATCGAACGAGCAATTTTGTCCATGTTATACCTTGTCTTTTGATATAAAGTTGAGTGTTTCTGAACTCTGAACTCTGGTAGCAAGAGTATTTATGCTATTTATGCCTAACGGACGACCGATTGCTCAGGGGCAGGTTTTCCTCTGGGTGATATTATTTATGATGGGCGCAGTTTATTAAGATGATCATGGTCTCTCATAGGTTGCGAAACTGAACTTTTGATTACCTTTTATTTGGGTTTGGTTAAGTTTTAATTATAGAATTTACAAAAGATAAAATCAAGAATATAAAATTATTAAAGGAGGAAGAATACATTGTTTTACTGCTTTAATTAGAGTGATATTACTTTGATTTCAATAAGGAAAGAAAAGGGATTATGGTGGGTTGGGTTTGGTTAAGTTTTAATTATAGAATTTACAAAAGATAAAATCAAGAATATAAAATTATTAAAGGAGGAAGAATACATTGTTTTACTGCTTTAATTAGAGTGATATTACTTTGATTTCAATAAGGAAAGAAAAGGGATTATGGTGGGTTAGAAGAGCTAATTTAGTATATTGAGGATTATGAGGTCATAAGTTCAAATATTTGAGGAGACTTTTTTGAAGTTTTTAAGAGAACATATTTTTTGCAATAGTTTCATTGTTGATCTTACATTGTAAATGAGTGCATTTTCGGTTGAGCCAGACACCCAGTTAAATCATCGTCAATTTGTTTGTATTGGGAGCATTTTTTATGGTAGTTGAGACCCTTTTTTTCAAAGTATATTGCTGGAGAACATGGTCAAACTTGATGATTTACTATAATTATTGAACAATTTAATGTCTTCTACTATTCATAATTGTGTCCAAGTCAGCAAGTACACATTCTTTGACATCCAATCAAGTTTGAAAAATGCTAAAAGCACAATTGAATTCTTGGAGCTAGAGTCCCAATTTCAGCAAGAAGAATTGCAAAAGAAGAATTATGAGCCTGTTCTTATTCAAAATACCAATTTGTTTGAGCCTGATCATCAATCAGAGAATGAGTAGATAAATGAAGTGATTCCAAGAGAAAATTTAGGTGTAGCGGAAGTTCGTGTTCATACAAGTGTATGCGAGAGTCATTTTCATACATATGTGAAGCCTATCATAACCAAAACTTTGATAAGACCATGGGAAGAGATTACACACAATAAACACATAATTGGTTTGGGTTACAACAAGGATATTCTGGATGTATCTTTTCACATTCCAGATTTTGTTAAACCTATACGATTCCGAAGCGCTCGATTTTTGGACGATGTTGTTTGAGAACATGTTGATAGATGCCAACAATGTAAAAGAGTTGGACATGTGAAGGATAAGGGTTTTGATCTTCACTCGTGTGATAATTGTGGAAAGTGAAATGATCATATAAATATATGTTACAAAAAGAAGACTACTGCAAGAGAGTGGCTAAATTTCGAAAGGACTGGTTCTTGGGATTGGAGGAAAATAGTCAAGATGATTTACAAGGTATATCGAAGAATATGTTCCAGAGTGATGACCAACCTTGCAGTTATGAAGAATACTTCTCACCTTGTATCCGACAAGGGGGGAATGTTTTGTTGAAAATAATACTGAGAGGGGCGGTGAATCAGTATTATCTAGTCCTTTTACCAAATCTTCCTTATTTTCACTTTGAATTATTTTTGCATATCAGTACTATAAAATAATGAGCATGAACAAGAAAAACAGACAGTCACATCAAAGAACACCAGATATAAGGTGAACCCAATGTGGGTGAAAACCACTTAGCAATATGTCTCTATCTTTCTTTCAAATTAGAAACTCCTTTTACAATGGTCTTGGTACTGGTGCAGTCCTTTACCAGTACGCAGCCTGCAACCTGCAAAGAGCTACAACTCTCTCTTGTTTTCCAGTCTCTCCTGGAAGGGAGCTACAATCCCTACTTCTTTCAAGGACCACTTTTCATAAATTTTCAAACTGGATCCATAAGCATCAAATGATCATCAAGTATAAGAAAATCACCCAGTCAACTGTAGTACCCAAATCAACAATAATAGAACCAACCCATAACACAACAATGATAAATAGAAGATTTCAAGAGAAGTAAGCAGCTTCACCCATGTACAGCCTGCTTACGGTACGCAGGTAACTCAACTGCTCACCTGCTTACCTACGCAGGTAACTGAACTGCTCACCTGCTTACCTAAGCAGGTAACTGAACTGCTCACCTGCTTACCTACGCATTGTGTCCTTTGATCTGCCTGCGTACCTCCGCACCTGCAACTCTTATGTGCCTGCGTACCGGCGCACCTGCAACCCTTCTGTGCCTGCGTACCGGCGCACCTGAAACGCTTCGTCCCAGCGTATGCATGCACTTTTCTTTCACTGTACCTGCGTACCTTCGGGCATAGATAATTTCAAGACTTCAAGAACAACCCAGACAGTCAGATCTACAGATCTGATCATGCGCCGAAGAGATCTCAATTCAGTAGATTCGCCTTATTTAGATCTATACATTACACCCAAGAGATCATGATATTTCAGATCTAGCTCTCATAAGATGTTCAACCCAAGCACATACATAAGCCAAATGATCTTCTTTGCTTTATATAGGCAAGCTCCTCCTAAAAACATGGATCAATACCACGAGCCAAAACCATAGAAACACAAATACCGTCGGCTTAGTTAAACATAAGAAACCTCACGTGTGCTTTTCTTTGCCTTGAAATGTGTGCACTGGGGTACGCACCTCCTGGACGGCTTATCTGCGTATTAGGACGCGGTCCCTTCACGGTGTACTTGCGGGTACGCACCTTCTGTAAGGTGTACCTACGTACCCCTTATTTTCTTCCATATTTGATAGCTGATCATCAATCTCTGTTGCTAACTTGAAGTACTGTGGTCTATCACCTGAATGGGTTGCCATCAAGGACAACACTTTAGCCATAATGCCAACAATCTCCCCCTTTGGACTTGATGGCAATCTCACAAGCTTCATCTTCATTCTCCCCCTTTGACATCAAGGGCAAAGGGTTATGCTCCCCCTAAGAACATGTTCCCCCTGAATATGAACCAGATCTACAGCAAAAAAACCATAATCCACCATGAAAGAGATAGAGACATATTGCAGCTACTTCCATGATCTCCTTCTGCACATCCTCCATAATGCCAACAATGCATTATATGCTCCCCCTGAACCTGTACCATCAATCTTCAACCAATCAGCCACCCAGCTCATGAATCCATATACAACCATCAATCAGAAGAGGTTCAACAATAAGATGATGCATCAACAACCCCTAGCTTTTGCCTGAGGTATTCAAAAGTGTCCCTGGGCAATGGTTTGGTGAGTATATCAGCAACTTGTTCCTTAGAAGGAACGTACTCCAACTTGACCTTCTGTTCAA